>PVLC010001602.1:96794-137527 GCA_004027655.1 Graphiurus murinus | reverse complement strand
AAAAAAAAAAAAAAAAAAAAGAAGTGGGCAATAAAAGAATGTTTCTTTCTTTTAGAGACTTGGCTTCTAATGGAGCATGCATCAGTCAAATGAATAGCATTTCCAAAGAACCAATAATATTTTGGTACAACACTAGGGGGTCATGTTTGACAGAAGGGAGGTACAATCTAACAATGGCTACAGGACCCAGGAACAGAGAAACATTGCTGCGTTTTTTTGTTTGTTTGTTTGTTTCAGGCTAACGGGACTGAGAGGAGGCCCTGAGCATCATGTTTAGAAAAGCTGTGGTGAGTTCTTATGACCATTTTCAGTGGGCAAAAGGAGCAGACACCAGCATGCAATGGCCTGAATGTACAATCAGACAGGAAGGAAGTTTAGTATTTTCTCAGGACTTGGGCAACAACATGAAGTGTATTTCCTATTTTTTAGTATATACATTGTTCATTTAGTCAGTAAGTGTATAATATAGACAACACAACATCTAATATGAATTGAGTACTAGCATTTATTAAGTCGAAATTGTGGTGAGGGCTTCACACTGAGTTTTAAGCACAGTTCTATTTATTGCCCCCATTTCTCAGATAAGCAACCTGAGACACAGAAATTGTGGTAGAAACCCAAAGTCACGTTTGGAGGCTGCTCCATGCTGCCTCCAAATCAGGTTTGCTGGGGAAATAAAAAGCCCATGTTCTTATCTATTCCCTTATACTGTCTTTCTAGAAATAAAATGGCTTTGTATAGAACAAGAAAGAGCAGAGTTCTATACAAAGCCATTTTATTTCTAGAAAGACAGTATAAGGGAATAGATAAGAACATGAGATTTTTTTCCCCCATAAATATTTATGTCTAGATCTAGGTACTTGCTACATAGCCTGGGCTCTTCCACTCAAAGGCATTAAGTATCTCTATAAAGAGAAAGGTAAAAAATGACGTGGTCTGGGATGTGATGTGGTAAAGTATGCCTGAGGCCCTGGGTTTGATCCCCAGCATCAAAAGGAGGGGGAGGGGAAAATGGTCCAGCTCCAGTAAGCCAGTTTTCCAGACCCAAAAGAAGTTGAGCTAGAGTCTGCAGAGAAAGCTAATTCATCCATCCATCCAAGTCTCTGAAGCTTCTCCCATTGAATCTTTGAAATTTAGGCTTCTACTCTGAGTGTCCATCTAAGGATGATTTTTTGTTAAAAATTTTCATCTTAAGGGTGAATCCAGGACAAATCTGAAAAAAAAAGTTAACAAGAGAATCAGCAATGTCTAAAATTGAATACAAACAAAATTCAAAGTAATTGGAACTTAGCCTGCAGCTCTAACCACAGCACTGATTGTGCACTGAAGGTGTCCTAGTGCTTTGGCTCTCATACTGTAGGTAAAGAAATAGAGGTGATGGTTGGTTAGGAGAATTGTTCCAGGCCATAGGCAGGGCCAGAGGAAGGAGTCAGAAGGGAAGACATTGGACCCCAAATTAATTGAGCTTTCTTCTACCACATTCCTGCCTCTTACTAAGTTTACATCTCTGCATCTAATCCATTGAATAACAAGCCCACTGTATGCAGTCTTTTGGGATCAGGTTTAGAAACAAAGAAAAAAGAGTTGAAGGAAAGTATGATGCGTGATTTGCCTAGTATGCCTCAGGCCCTGCATTTGATCAATATCTTCAGGAATATGGATCCTGAAGTTCACTGGACTTGGACTTGGGTTTGAACCCTGAACTCACCACCTTCTATGTTGGAGGAGTCACTGCCCAGCAAGTTTTATTGACTGAGTCTTTTACTCCTTATCTGTAAACTAAGATAAATAATATTCCACAAATGGCATTAGTTAGTTTTACATTACTATAAAATACTTGAGGAAGTTAACTTTATAAAGATAAAAGGTTTATTTGGCTCACAGTTTTGAAGGTTCAAGTCCAAAACTGGGAAGCTGTATTGCTTTAGATCTTTGGTGAGTATGGCAGGTGACAGTAGCAATGACACATGTCAGAGCAAATGGTCACATCTAGATCCAAGATGCAGAGATTAAGGGAAAGAGATGGGAAGATACCAGCATGCCACAATCCCCTTTGAGGGACCACCCCTAATGACCTAATGACCTTCTACTGGGCCCCACCTCTTATAGGTTCATAGCACCTCCCAATACCATCGCCCTTGAGACTAAGCCCTTAAATATGAACCTTTGGGGGACACCCAACCAAACCGTAGCAACGAAGTTGATGCACATATGAAATGGGATGAGGGTGTGTGAAAATTCATTATTACTCTGCTTGCTATAGAGGGAAAATTCATTAACTGATAGCTACGGAATTATTACAGTTTGAGCGTCCTTTATTCTAAATGTTTAGAACCTGAAGTGTTTTGGATTTGAGGTTTCTCTTTAAAATTTGTAATATTTACATATGTATAATGAGGTATTTTGGGGGATGAGGCCAAATTCTAAACACAAAATGCATTTATTTTAAGTTGCAATCTGCATATATGAGCAATTATACTGACTCTTCTGCTGTGGCTACATTGGCATCTCGAAGTCCGGAGATTGCCCCTAGGATGCATAGATGAAAGACCCTCCTACTTCTTAGAAAGTAAATATATGACCCTAAAGGAGTATGGTTTTATGACTCTAGAAAGTTTACTTTACCAGGCTATGTTAAGAATGTGGGCTATACGTGTAAAATGAAGAAGTGGTGCTATCTGTGATCTGAAAATGATTGATATGTCATAAATGTCTATGTAACCCTGTTGTACTCAAGAAATGTATAAAAAATCTGTGCTGAAAAAAAAAAATTAAAAGAAAAGTATACATACCTCATACTCACAGGCCAAAGGTAATATTTTGTATAATACTTTTAGTGTTCTTGCATTCTGACTGCAACCTGTCATTGGAGGTCAGGTGTATAGTGTAATGTGGGTGCTCAAAAAGTTTCAGATGTCTGAGCATTTCAGTTGTTAGATTTTTGGATAGGGATGCTCAGCCTGTATTATGATAAATCGTTCAGCATAACCATCTTGTCTAAAGTCTGAATACTCAGAGAAACCATGGGAGATGGATCTAAAACATAAATGATTGAAGTAGGCCCAGAGTGATTCAATAGGGGTTCATGGTGACTGTGGTGGAATGAAAAAGGTACATCTTATCAAAGAACATTAAAGTAATATAATAACAACAATAAGGCAATTTCTAGCTACACAAACTCACTATAACTATGTGTTGTATGGTCAATAGTTTATAGCCACTATTCAAATCTAATTCCCATTGTAATGAAGGGAAGTGGAAGGAGAGAGTTAATGATGGGATCCAGGTTAATGACTGAGTGGAATACCTTACCAGTTCCCCACATCCTTCCACTGCCATCTTGTAAAATTTATGAAATCTCAGTTACTGCCTTATATTTTCTGTTTAAAAACCAAAGGAAGGGAAAATGTGTATCATCAACCCAGGGAAACAAAAAAAAAGTGATGGGAACAACCAGGCAGAATCATAAGAAAGTAAGTTTCATGAAACATGTTATTTTTCCTTTTTAGGAAATGGTTTTCTGTTCCCATTGGGTACAAATGTCACCAAAGATTAGAAGGCAGAAACCCCATTAATGGCCTTGCTGACATTAAAGATGAAGAGGGAATAAAATACATAATTTCAAAATCATAAGAACAGATGGTTTCATTAGTACCATATTCAGGAGGTTCTCACCTATGTCTCAGAAGAGCAAGATATTGATCTCACTGTGAATCTGCAACCATAACACAATGCTCTGTTCACTGCCCCTGCAGGGTTGCCTAATATTATTTATTGAAGTAAGTCGAATAGCAGAGGGAAAGCACTGGCCCAGTAATAAGTGGTAATTGCCGGGAAGTGAGGCATTGCGGTTCTCATTGACCCCTGCATCCTGATATTTTGATGGATTCTATGTAACTCCATTAGGATTGGCATTGTAATATTACACCAGCTCAGCTGTAGAACAACAGACCTCCGCTTGGATCATTGATTTTTGATTATACAGCTCCTCAGCATACCCCATAAGCAATTCCCATTGTTGGGGCTGGGATATTGGAGCCGATAGGGGAGCAGATGGGGAGTCCCTACCTCCAGTTATCTCCACAGTGCTGTAAAAGAACTCCCTCCTCTAGAAGCCTGAACAAGAGTCAAGCACAGCACCTCTGCTAGGGTTTGCATGTAGTTTGTTCCCCAAAAGCCTCATGGGTTGGGAACTTGATGTCCAAGATGGCAGTATTGGGGGGAGGGAATGGAACCTTTAAGGGTTGGGGCATAGGGAAGGTGTTTAAGCCATTGAGGGTGTGCCTTCTAAGATGATTAAGGCAATTCTCCTAGGACCCAAGTTAATTCTTTTAAGAGGACCACTCCATTTTAGGGATGAGAGTTAGGGAGGCAAAAGGGAGGATCGGGGAAGGAAACAGTTCAAAATATACTATGACAGTATGTGAAGATATTATTACCAATATCTCTAACTCATGTGGGAAGGGAGGAGGGAGGAAGGGGTTGGGATGTGGAGAGGAATACCCAGAGGTGTGTGTGTGTGTGTGTGTGTGTGTGTGTGTGTGTGTGTGTGTGTTTAACATATTGAACCTCACTATGATGCATAATTGCAATGCACCAATAAAAAAACAAAAACAAACAAACAAAAAAACTGACAAACAAGAAAAGGAATAGCCCCAAAGGGCCAATCCTGTTCCTGCGCTCACTCGCTCTCTTGCTCGCTGTCTCTCTCTCTCTCTCTCTCTCTCTCTCTCTCTCTCTCTGGCTTCCTATTTTATGCTATTTCTTGCTTCTGCACTTTTTTTCATCATTGCAATCCACTATGAGGTGATGTGGTCAAGGGGAGGCCCTCACCAGAGTCTGCACCATGCCATTTGGACTTTTAAAACTGTAAATCTCCTTTCTTTATACTGTAGTCTGCCTCAGATATTTTCTGACAGCAATAAAACACAGGCTGATACACTCACCTTGTTAGTGGTCAAGGGTTAAGTAGGCTATACAATTGTGTCCACAATGAGTATGGAACAACTTGAGGAATTTTTTTTGTTTTTTGTTTTTTTTTGGAGCGTTATGTCTTAAGATACAGGTTGAAATGGGCTGAATATAAAATATGAGTTGAAGTTGGCTGAATAGGCATCCTATGTCTAGAAAACATGGGGGAGATATTTGACATCCCCATGATGACTTCACCTATATTCTTTGGAAATTTGTGTCTAGAGGAGATGCTTCCATGTCTCCTCACTCATTCTTTCTTTCACTCTGCTGAACAATGCTATTAAATAGTCTGTGAAGCAATGCTTCTCCTGGTTTGCCTCTCCTGGAAGACAGCACTCTCAGATGAGTTCTTGAAATCCATCTTTGTGACTGTGGAACTCTAATAGCCCTTTGTTTGGGGATGTGATTTTGACCATGTGACTATATAAACACTATATTTAGTTGTAAAAAAAGAAAAAACAGAGTCATGCGCAGTGGTGCTCACCTATAATTCCAGCACTTAGGAGACCGAAACAGTAGGATTGCAGGTTGGAGATCAGTCTCAGCAATCGCAAAAGGAGCAACTTAGCAGGACCCTACTTGAAAATAAGAAAAAAATAAAAAAGGGCTGGGGATGTTGCTCAGGGGCAGAATGCCTCAGTACCAAAAATGGAAATAAGCTAGTTGATGTGAGGGGAACCTCCAGGGAGAAGTTTCAGAATAAAAGTGATGAGTATTTCAGCACTAATGATTTGTGGCAGCCATCCTTCAGTGGGAGTCCATGAGGCCCATGGCATTCCACGGTGTGTCACAACTGATTGTTGAGAACTCTGTGGTGCTTCTAGTCATTCCCATGAAATATTTCTCTTGCTTCCTAGAACTGAGGGCAAGGTTGGGAACAGAGTAAGGTCTAAGAAGCATGCTTTTCTTGAGCAAAAAGCTTGGGACTTGGGTGTTTTGAAATTTAGCATTTAACCTTGGCTAACTCTAGAATCTTCAAAGAATGACACAATATAGGTCAGAGCAGGCTGGATATTTCTCTGAGTAAGGGCCAACTGGGTGTCTGCATGCAAGGCTCTCAATTGCAGGACAGAAAGGTGGGAGGCCTCCCACATTGTCCCCGCCCCCAGGGAGGCCTCTAATGTCACATGGATGATTTTCCTGCTTCTCTGACTTTGCTCCTGTGCGTCCTCTTCCTGAGATGTCTCTTTCGCTGGAAAGATACTTATCTGTCAATGCTCAGAAGTTCCTTGCTCCTTATTAGGGCAACTGTTTGTGTTAGTCAGTCTTATCCATGAACCTTTTGCTGATAGATGCATCTAATTCAGACGGCTTGGGCTTTAAAGACACCTAGTGAAGGCTCATCTGATTTTGTTCCTAATGATGATTTCTGTAGGGAGGAAACATACTTGAGGCACCCTCAAGGATATCCAGCTAGCTCAATAGTTACTTTTCTCACTATGAATCAATAAACATTAGTCCCGCATTCATTTTTCATTCTGTAAGTTTGCTTAATATGATACCTTCTTTAAAAGAGTAATCTATGCTAGGTATGGTTAGGGCTCAGAAACACTTGGTAATATTCAACCTTGCATCCCACAACAGGAGCAATTACCTGATTCTGTCCAGAGATGTTTGTTTAGTGATTCCATGCCTTGTGGATTTGCAGCAAGCTCACATGTGACCATGAGCAAAAGGGCTTCTCTGAGCCAACACGGAAGCATTTTCTATGACTGCTGAAAACAATTGGTGAAGGTGTGGGGCATGGCTAAAGAATGAACTCTGCAGTGATTCTTAGGAATGTTTATGGAGGGGAACTCAAGACAAAGTGAGACTTTCTGGTAAGTAGGTCAGGTGGGAACTAGGAGTAATGGCAATCTGTTCCCCACTCAGGTAAGACAAGATGTATAATCTCCACCCTACCACTGCAGGAGGGACCAGCTGTACGGCTGCTCATCTAGACACCTGAACCAGGCCACCCTCTCCATTGCCAGCACTTGGAAGGACACAGCCAGTTTACAGTTTCCTTAGATAGACAAAGACTTGGTACTAGGGATATATATATATCTTGGTACTAGGGATTGAACCCAGGGACATTCTACCTCTGAGTTACACCTCCCACCACCCCCGCCACCAGCCCTATTATTTTTTGTTTTGAATCAGGGTCTCACTAGTTTCCTAACAGCCTCACTGAGCTGCTGAGGTTATCCTTGAACCTGCAATCCTCCTGTCTCAGCCTCCAAAGTACTGGGATTACAGGCGTGCACCACCATGCCCACTAACCAAGACTTTCTTTAGCCAGGTTAATAGAATGTTACTCAACATTTTTGTTTTGTTGGCATTTTTGTTTATTTTTTAAAAAATACTAGTCCTGCAAGGAACTTACACTCAAGTTATCCATGGGCAAACCTAGTATAAGAAATGTGGCATACTCTTGCTGCCTCTTGGGGATTCTTAATTAGTATATTATAAGTTCTAAAAACTCTCCCTTGGCAGAAAGCTTTCTTACAATTATTTTACATTATTTTTAACGCATTATCTCTAATTTATTTGATTGCAGATTTTTTCCCCTAGCTAAATAACCCTCCAATCACAGAATGGTGATCTACAGAATACACTTCAGGAAACATTTGCTCAGAAATTATAGTCAGATCTTGCCTGGGAGGCATCCTGTCTCTTTAATATGATTTCATCGTTTCTCGTCATATTCAAATGTTTATTATTATTTTTTAACCTGACCCCCTGAAGAGTAACTCCATTTCCTTATTTCCAGGCGTTTCCTGGGGTACCTCACTGTTGCCCCTTGCACCACCTGGACTGTTGGATTTTCTAATGTTATCCTAAATTACTGCCAAAAATAAATGCACATTGCCACATGTCAGACCCTTTAATATGACTAAGGTAGCCTTGTTCCTATATACTTCCTCCTAAATGCATTTTGCTAAAGGGCATTTAAAAAAGCATATTAAATTTTATGGTGACTTTAACAAACAAGTCAGTGATCATGATTTCAATACGAGCAGCAAGCAGTTAAGGAGAAAGGTCAGGTAAGCCATAGCATATAGAGTTTCTGCTTAGAGATGGCTGACTCTCCCTCTGTGGCAAAGGGACATCAGTGACTCCCTCATGCTATAGTTAAAACATAGATTCTAAGTAGTCAAGCTAATGACTCCAAAATTAAAATAGTCCTGGCCCCTAGGTACAGCTAGTAATTAACTTTTAACTTTATATGGAAGCGTATCATGCTTTTGACCCTTGACTTTGTTTAGTTCTCTTCTGGCATTTGAAAAGCATGATCTGCTAAATAAGGTTGTTAAAATCAGTATCATAGAGAGAAGCAATTGCAGGGAATATGCAGATGGAAATTATAGCCAGAGGCGCTTCACAGAGAAGCTGCCTCCATGAACTTACATTTGTGCTAACTGCTCTTGCAATATTATTCAAAATTATAAATAGACTATTACCAAGTGGAATTATGGAAGACCTACAGGAGCAAAACAATTATTGTCATAGAGCCATGGACTGTTACAGCTGAAAGAGAGTTTATAGAGTACCTATCAAGATTATCCTCTTACTTGATAATTGGGGAAACTGAGGCCGAGGGAGGGATCCTATGTTACCTAAGGTTATACTGTTAGTAAGGGGAGTGTCTTTTAGCATGCTATAGAAAAGGGCATGACAGTGGGACATTTTAATAATTATTTTGTGTTTTTTTTAAAAAAGCACTCTCAAGTTGAACTTTAATCTGTTCTTTACTCTTGAAATGTGGAGAGAGAACCACAATGTAAAGTTTAAATGGTAAGAGTATGTACGTAGGCCAGATGGAAGCATGAATGCACTATCAACCACTAAGAATTTTGCACTTGAATTAATTTTTTTAAATATGGTATGCTAACTTAATATTGCTGTAACAAAATATCTGAGGCAATTAACTTAAAAGTGAAAAGGCTTTAGATCACGGTAATGGAGCTTCCATCTAGGATGAAGGCTCAGGATAGTAATAGTGGAGAGCATGCATCAGAGAAAGCTATTCACATTAGGATTCAGAAAGCAGAGAGAGACTGAGAGCTCAGAGTCCTACAACCAACTTGAAGGGACACCGCCAATTAATCGAGAACCTTCCACTAGGTCCCACCTCTTGATGGCCCACAGCACCTCCCCATCCGACCACCCTGGGGACCAGCCTTTTTACATATGGATCTTTGGGGATACTACCAATATTTAAACCATAGACTATGGTCTTAGCTCAGGCTGTCCCAACAAAATACAGCAGACTGCATGACTTAAACTACAAAAACTTAAAGGATAGAAGTCAAGTTTAAAGTTTATCAGGGTTGGTTTTTGGTGAGACCTCTTTTCTTGGATTGTAAATGACCATCTCCTTAGTGTGTCCTCATATAGCCTTTTCTCTGTACGGATGAAAAAGAGAGAGAGAGAGAGAGAGAGAGAGAGAGAGAGAGAGAGAGAGAGAGAGAGAGAGAGAGAGAGAAAGAGAGAGAGAGAGGGAGGTTGAGATTTTTTTCCTTTTCTTATGAGGACCCCAGAATCCATCAGATAAGGGTCTTGCCCTTAGGGCCTCATTTAATATGAATTACCTCTCTAAAGAGCCTATCTGTAAATATAGTTATTATCAGAGTATTATCAGAGTTTAGGAATTATTGAATTCCTAAT
This sequence comes from Graphiurus murinus, assembly GCA_004027655.1. NCBI lineage: Eukaryota > Metazoa > Chordata > Mammalia > Rodentia > Gliridae > Graphiurus > Graphiurus murinus. Next base: position 127,903 of record PVLC010001602.1, on the reverse strand, counting down.
TTCCAGGGGACACAATCCAATCCATAATATTTCACCTTTATTTCCCCCACATTCTCACATACAAGATACATTTATCTCTTCCCAATAGCATCCCATATTTTAAAACATGTCAGTAGCACTCCAAATTCTAAGTCTCATCCTAATGTCTAAACCAGGTATGAGTGAAACATGAGGTTTGATTTATCCTGGGGCAAGATTCCTTCCCAGCTGGGAACCTGTGAAACCAAATAAAATATTTACTGCTGGAATACAATGAAGAAACAAGCTAAAATAGATCTTCCCATTCTGAAAGGGAGAAGTTGAAAGAAGAAAGGGATGTCAAGTACCAAGCAAGTCCCAAACGTAGCAAAGCATGTTCCAGGAGATCTTAAGATACTGGAATTATCCTCTTTGGCTCAGGTTTGCCTGCCATGTCCACTACAGCCGCAGTATCCTCCCTACTGCCTTCAGCTGCAGCCCTGTGCCCTTGATCTTGATCCGGAGACCTGGTGCGATGCAGCCTAGAGCTGAGGAAGTGCCCTGCTCCCCAACATTGAGGAGAAAACAGCCTCGACCCTGGGTCCATGCTGGGAGCCGTAGCCCTGATAATCTCTGAGCAGCCCTTGGGGCCATGCTTTCTTCTTCCTGAAGGATGATGCAAGTTTAATGTTAGATAGCTCTACTGTCTAGTCCATAGGTTCCCAAATTTATTGGCCTACTGTCCCCTTTTCAGAAAATAAAATTACTCAGCATCCTCCCTGGGTCATCCCCTTATTTTTATTCAATACCCTTCAAATGCACTCAAGGCTACTACCTCCCCATCTGAATCATTCCAGTGTTCCCCTGGGGGGGGGGTATCATAGAATTTTGGAATCTATGGTAATCCTACAGAATCCTAGCAGTCCATTAGCATTCCTCTATTCCTGCACATTTTCTCTGTCTTCTTTTGTTTAAACTGGCCGTGTCTCTGTGGCAGAATTCCATCTCTATCCCTGGCTTCTTCTCAGATGTCTGATTAAAGTTCTGGGTGATCTCTTTATGAAGTGACTGTCCAGCCACACCTTTGGTATTCTGTCCCACAACAGACTGGGGCTTTTTCTTTATTCTTTATTTTGAAACCGAGTCTCACTAAGTTGCGGAGTGCCTCACTAGGTAGCTGAGGCTGGCCTTGAACCCGCATCCTCCGGTCTCAGCCTCCAGAATGCTGGGATTACAAGCGTGCGCCACCACGCCCGGCTAGGCTGGGGCTTTTTCCAATCTTCAAGTCTGGCTCTTTTTGCTGAGTGACTTCTTTCGTTTATCTCTCTCCTCTCACATCTTACTATAAGCAATAAAGCAAAGGTAGACTGTGCCTTCCACACTTTATGTACACATTTCCTCAGCTAGATATCAAATCTCATTGCTCATAAGGTCTACCTTCCACAAAACTTTAGAACACATGCCAATCAAATACTTGCCATTTTATCATGAAAACTTTCTTTCTTCACCTTCTCATAAAATTGTCCTCATTTTTGTCTATAAAGTTACCAGAATCATCTCTAATCTCATGTTTCTACTGATGGTCCCTTTAAGACAGTTTAGGCTTTTTCTAATATGCACCTCCCAACTCTTCTAGCTTCCGTTCATCACCCAGTTCCAAAGTCACTTCATTTTTGTGTATATTTGATATAGCAGAACCCTCTTATGATACCAAAATCTATATTAGTCAACTCAGGATTCCATATCAAAATACCACAGACTGGGTGGCTTAAACCAAAGAAATTACTTTTTCATAGTTCTTGAGGCTACATGTCTAAGATCAAGGCACTCTCTGAGTTGGTTTCCAGAGAGGTCTTTCTTCCTGGGTTTTGAGAAAGATGGCCTACTGAGCCCTCACACAGTTCTCTCTCTCTCTCTCTCTCTCTCTCTCTCTCTCTCTCTCTCTCTCTCTCTCTTTCTTTCTCTTTCTCTCTCCTGCCTATGTTGTATCTTCCTTTTCTCATATGGACACTAGTCCTATCAGATTAAGGCCCACCTTCATGACCATTTGAAATCTTAACCACCTTCTTCCTACAAGCCCTGTGCCTCAGTCACCTTTGGCCATTAGGGATCCAACATATGAATTTTGGAGGGACATAATTCAGTCTTTAACAATATGTTCACAATGTGTCACTCCTTTCGAGAAGGAGTTCAGGACTGAGGGAAGAGGTTAGAGTTTGATTATTGTTTTCTCCTATTGTCCCAAGGTTTGCCTCCAAGATATAGACTCTCTTGTATTGGAAGGCCCGAGGCTTGAACTCCTGCTTAGTCAACTGAGTCACACAAGCCCCGAAGCTCTAACTGATACTCACCTGGGGGAAAGTGCCCAGCTCAGCCTGATCCCCTGTCAGCTGTATGAGCTGCATTCCGCCTGGCTTCAGCCCAGTTGGCTTCACTTTCCTAGGAGCCTGTGAAATTATTCAAGTGAGCGAATCACATCCTTCTGTAGGAACCAGGGTGAACCTTCCCTTCTTGCTCCTGCTAAGCCCACCTCCCCAGCTGAGTGGTTTCACGCTGATGCTACCTGCAACTGTGTGACCTTGCATGGCACAGGGTGTCCCCTTTCCTATGTCGGGTGTCCATCCTGTCTGTCCAGCATTGGGTGTCATTAGAGTGTGGAATCCTTCCTAAACCAACGGTGTGTCTATGAAGTCATCAGAACACCCACCTAGGAGCACAGAAGTGCTGTTAACAAGACCCTGCATCTCCAGAATTCTCTGGTTGCTCTGGGCCACACTGGGAGGTCCACATCCCACCCCCTTCCTTGCAACTTTTCTAAACGAGAGTCTGGATAAACACAGTTTCTCCCATCTGCTGACATTTTCAGGGATGTTTTATCTGCTTGTATTGATTGGAACTCTGGGAAGCTTGCCTTAATTGTGTGTGTGTGTGTGTGTGTGTGTGTGTGTGTGTGTGTGTGTGTGTTTTAAAAGAAAAGAAGCTGAATATTAGAAAAGCCCATATCAGCAGCCAGACTGTTGTAATCCACCAACTAATACATTGAGGATAAGGACTGCAGTCTGTTTTCCATAAGAGGAAAGCTAAACCATGGATATAAAGTTGGCATTTTGTAAGATTTGCTTTGAATAGACCTGAATTTTATACTTCTATCTTAAAAAAAAAAAAGGTACTATTTTTAAACCATTTTATCTACCTTCTAATCGCCTTTTGTTCTATATAGGTAATCTCAGTTTTCAAAAGACAGGTTATATTTCAAAGTTTCCTGCATATGTTAATTTAGGGATGACCTTGGAAAGTGTGAGTGCCACAAATCAGTCTTAGAAATGGTATGCACATTCACAGATTAGAGCTGAGAGGTCCCTAGGCCAAGTACTTGCACACATGGAAAAGGATATTTGCCATGAGTTATAGTAGAACATTTGAAACCAAACAAACATTGAGACACTGTGCCACCCCAAAATAAATGTCTTTTCCACCGAAGTCTCAATGTTCCTGTCTATAATATGTAGATTAAAAAGCATCATGCATCCTTCTCAGCTTTACTAAGTGTATGATTATCAAATATGAAATATATTTATAACATCTAAACTTCAAACTCAAGAGGACATAATAAACATGTTTATTTCTTCTCCTTCCCAATATCTCATGAGATGACAGTGAAGGAATCAACAAGGTGAACACTATACAAAGAGAACAGAGACCATTAGCAGCTGAGAGATTTTAACAATAAAAATGTGAGAGGAAAAAAAAAAACATTAAGAAGTGGGATTTCCATCAAGTAGTCTCGGCATCATGCAAATGGGAATTTGAGAAGAAAAAAACAGAAGTCAAAGAGAGCTATGTGAGAGAAAACTATCAAAAAATTGCCTAGAGCTAAAGTCTTAAACACAATGAAGAAACATTCACACTCAAACATCACTGTGAAATTTTATATCAATAAAATATAAATATATTAAAAAATCTTAAAAGTTTACATATATGGAGGGGAAAAATACTAGAATACCAACAAAGAACCTGAATTTGAAAGCATCTAACTTTTTGTCACTGAAAATGGAGCGATATTTTCAAAATTCAGATATAATTAATTTTTAAGCAATAAATTTATATTTAAGAAATAATTTTATATTTAAATAAGCTTTCATTGTAATAGAAGACACAAACAGTGTTTTCAAATATTCAGGAAACAGTCTGCAGATTTATCACAAACACATCCATTCTAAGAGACGAGTTCTATGGAAATAAATCTCGGGATATCAGCTGGGTCTAGAAATGATCTGGTTCAGATCAAATCCTTATGCTCTGAGAAGAAAGTCAGTAAGAAAAAGAGTAGAAAGGATCCATACAATAGATAGAGTAAGAGACTAAGATACATTGTGACACAGTGAAGAGATAAGCATGTTAAACATATTGATACTATTGGCCAAGCTGGCTGGGCATGGTGGTACACACCTGTAATCCCACTACTTGGGAAGCTGAGACAGGAGGATCTCGGGTTTAAGGGCAGTCAGCAATTTGGTGAGATACTGTTTCATAAATAAATAAATACCAGTGGTGGTGCACACTGGTAATCCCAGTACTTGAGAGGCTGAGACTGGACGATCCGGGTTCGCGGCCAGCCTCAGCTATTTAGTGAGACCCTGTTTCAAAATAAAGAATAAGAAATAGGACTAGGAGTGTAGCTCAGAGGTAGAATGCCTCTGGATTCAATCCCCAGTACCACAAAAAATTAATTAATTAATTAATTAATTAATTAATTAGTTAATTAATTAATAAGCCGGGTGTGGTGGTACATGCCTGTAATCCTAGTACTTGGGAGGCTGAGACAGGAAGATTGCAGGCTTAAGGACATTCTCAGCAATGTAGTGAGATTCTCAGCAACCTAATGAGACCCTGTTTCAAAACAAAAAACAAAAAGAACTGGAGGATGTAGTTTGTAGGTAAAATGCCCCTGGGTTCAATTCCCAGTATACACACATACACACACACACACACACACACACACACACACACACACACACACACACAACTTTTAGTCAAGCTGAAAAGAATCTAACATGTTTAAATATAAATTTCTTATGTAAGAAATTAAAGGCCTGGATGGTGGATCCACTTTGAGGGTACTCTATTATTCTGATATTTTATTTGATTTCAAATATTTGAAATATTATTTTCTACCATGATCCATGGCAAATATTCTTTCCCAGTGGTGAAATAATTTGGTTAAAAGAGTGTCCTCAGGTCTAATGTGTGAACTTAAACACCACTTCTAACACTGAATTGTGGAGGAAATGCTTTTTAAAGACACCAACTAAAGTGGAAGTAATTCAAAGTCCAAAGAAACAAACAGCAGCAATAACAAAAAGAACAAAACTAAGGCTGAGAGTATGCATATGGAACTTCAAAGGCAGAATAATGTGCAATTGGTGACAGTAACAACAAAAAATGACTTGGCTTTGATACTAAGACCATTATCCTCTGAGTGGCAAAAAGCTACAACATTAAGCCCCGGGGAAGAAATATAATTCGAGTCTCCTGCCTTGCTCTGCAGGAAGCAATATTTACATTGCTATATTTCCAAATATAATGTTTCTGGCTTTAGAGTCAAGTCATAGACAAATCTTGAAATAATTATGATTAAAAATATCCAGATAATATAGCTCAGAGATTTGAGAGGTACTGTATAAAGTTTCTGGAACAAGAAATAAAAATGCCAACTATTTTATTTTCTATCCCAGAAGAACTAAGAATTAGTGATATAACTTAAAAAGAGGACAAGTGGTGCTATGAATGAGCTAAATTTGCATCTAGCATGTTAGATGCAATTAAATAATAGTCAGCTAATGAATAATACTCGAAATTGATTTACCATGAAAGAATGATTACAGCATAGGCTTCAGAGTTGTAAAGGTAAAAGGATAACTAAAACCAGAACTACTAAAAGTTGCTATATTTGAGGAGTATTAGTAATGCTGAGTGGAATCGGGGAGATACAGAGAATGGTTTCTTTTTATAATTGGTGCATTGTAATTATAGATCAAAATGAAAGTCAGAGTGCTAGAAACAAATACACACACACACCGCACTTGGTGTGTTTCCCTCCAGAACTTACCTTGCTCCCCCTGTCCCAGAACATTCTCTCTCTCTCTCTCTCTCTCTCTCTCTCTCTCTCTCTCTCTCTCTCTCTTCCTCCATACCCATGTGCTGCTACTTCCAGGTCTTTTCATTTTCTCTTCCCTGTCCCTTGGAAAACTCTCCTCTCAGACCTTTCTGAGACAAGTCTTCCCATACCATTTGAGTCTCTGCCATGTCACTTCCTCAGGGGATCTGTTATGGTATCCCTAGGTAAGCTGCACTCTTGGACTTTCCAAGAAATATTTTTCTATTAAACATATCATACTCATAAAAAAGAGTATTTCATAACAATTACATATATTTTAAATAATAATGAATTAAAATGGAATAAACTCAGTGCCTGCCTCCCAAATCCAGTAAATAGGTAAAGTATCACCAGATCTGGGAATCCCTGGTGGGTTCTCTCGCCAGTCTTTTCCCCTCTTTCCTCCTCAGATTTAGCCAACTGCTGCATTTCAGATTAATAGTGACTTTGCTTTTCTTTACCATAGACTCATGTATTCTTGAGCATTTCATTCTTTAATTCTGCCAATTTTTAAATTTTGCACAAATAGAATTATTCTACTCATGTCTTCTAAACAATACAGTGAAACACTGATTTACATGGTATTAGATATTATAAGTTATCTAAAAATGATATAAATGACATATGAAGATATACATGTTATGTGGAAATATTGATCCATTTTTATGGGGAACTTGAGTATCCAAGGATTTTCATATCCACAGGGGAAATGAAACCAATCCTACATAGGCATCAGGGATGACTAGGAAAAAGGAAATGGGAGGGAAGGCTATATAATGACAGTTCTTCGCCTCAGTCACCAGGTGGCAGGATGGGCACAGGACAGCGGAGTTGCTATTTTTTCTGTTTTTTGTTTGTTTGTTTGTTGTTGTTTTGTTGGGGCAGGGTTGTGAAGACACACACAAGCCAGTTTTAAATGATTCATAGGTGTTGATAGGTGGAGGTTGGAGGCAAAAAAAAATAGTACATGGGCACCTCTGTAAATCAAGTGCTCGTAATTTGGAGACTATATCTAAGTTATGCCCTTTAGTGAATCTTCATTAATGGTGACCTGCACATTGAAATATTAGTTGGCAAGGATGGTGATATGGATGAATTTTATTTGAATTCTCGATTTAGTTCTCAAAACAATCAAAGTTCCGGTTCTTTGTGATTTAGTTGATACCAATATATGTGTCTAATACGAAATATGTTTTTATTTATTTATTTTTTTAACCATAAGACTTCATCTCCATGACTGTTGAAGAAAATCTTTTTCAAATACAGTTTTAAAAGAGCAGTTGATAGGTTTTGAATCTGACTTACTGTTGGCTGAATTTGATGAAGAGTTGATTACTATTTGCTTAAGCTGGGATCAAATAAATCAGCTGCCCACAGCCCTCACTAGCAACAAGCAGGTAATTAACTTTCCAAAAGTTGAGAGCAGTGGCGTGACTTGGCTGAGGAGATGAATGAAGGATTCCCTGTGCCAAGTTTGGTACCTAATCAAACTTCACGGGCTGGGAGAGGTGAACAGGACTCCAGCCCATCTGAGTTCAAGTCTATTTACCTTTGATAAAACACCATTTCCTCTTTTTAATGAAGAAAAAACAAATGATGTTTCAAGATTTTTTTTTTTTTCTGAAGAAACAGAAAGACGTGAAATAGGTTTTAGAAGTTAAATGCTTCTTCCTGAACAACTTAACACATAGATAGGTCAAACAAATAATTAAAAGGGAAAAAATGGGGAGTGGCCATCATGAGAGTTGAAGTCTATGCAGTTTAGGAAATCGTTTTGGAGAGCTCCAGGAGCTAAAGAAAGGGACAGGAAAAAGCAGTAATCCTGAATTTGTTTTTCTCTGAATTATGCTGGGAAAGTGTTGGAGAATTGTAAAGGGCCTTCCACTCACTGTCTCTTTAAATCCAGGCATTTGAGTGGGTTGCAAGAAGGTGGATTTCTCCAGTTTGTGGAGACTCTACTCCCTTCACCTCATCTGCTTGAGTTCTGTCCACTCAGGGGCGAAATGGACATCAGAACCAACCTTGTGCTCCATTCACTGATTGCTCAGGCTGGGGAAGCGGTGGGGTATCCTCAAAATCGACTTCTTTTCCTCTCCCTAGTGTAGCTGTGAGAGAACCATGGATGATTTCAGATCTCAACGGACATTTACTTTGGGCAGAAAGTCTTAGGCCTAGAGTGTTTTCTTAACTCAGACATAGTGCACCTCCGATCCCAAGGGGCCGGAAAAGTGCAGTAATTACGCAGAAATGCCATGCTTGGAGTGTTTTATTGCAGTTACAAAATGAAATGTATGCATAAAAATTAGGAGACCCCTTAGATGCCACGTATTCACTAGGTATTATGGGCAATCTGGTCATGGCCATGACACCACCCAAAGCCAATCAGAGGTCTCCTGGCAACCCGCTTCTAACCACAATTCATAACCAGCCCCTACTTCAAGGACTGCTTTTATAACAAAAAATTTTTTCATAAAGCAAAACAAAGACCTATGATATACATTGTTTATCTGGTCTGTTTGTATTTCATTTCATTCTCCAGGGATTTCTTCTGTAAACATAACATTCTTTTTGAAGAAAAGGAGATGACTTTACTAAACGCTAAAAAATCTTTCAAAACTACTTCCTAGAGTAGTACGAAACCCAGAATTTAAGGAGCTAGAGGAAGAAACCATTTCCTAGAAAACAGTGTAACATTCCTGAAGAATACTCTGTATAAGAATAATGTGGCCGGGCGTGGGGGCGCACGCTTGTAATCCCAGCATTCGGGAGGCTGAGACCGGAGGATCCAGGTTTGCGGCCAGCCTCAGCCACCTAGTGAGGCACTCCGCAACTTAGTGAGACCTGGTTTCAAAATAAAGAATAAAAAATAGGGCTGGGGATATAGCTCCGAGGTAGAACGCCCCTGAGTTCAATCCCTAGTACCACAAAAAAAAAAAAAAAAAAAAAGAAAGAAAAAAAAAAGAATAATGTGCATTGTATTACTATAATGTGCATTGTGAAAATTGGTGGCTGCTCATATGCCTCTAGAAAATGAAATAATGTCAATATCTGAATTATTGGATTTCTGACCATAGAATAAATTATTAAGTTAGAAATTGTGACAAATATGATCCAAAAGGGCAGAGAATAGGTCTATATCTGGAAAGACAGAAACAGCATGGATTGCAAGAAAAACTAGTAACTTTACTCACAATATTGATTTTCATCTTTCACCCATTATGTGACTCACCCTGAGATGTGCCAAGATTTAAAATGACACATTTTCCTAATTATTATCTGTTAATTTTTTAAAGAGGTTTTAGTTTATCCTGAAATTTTAAAAGCTTTTTTTTAATTGGTGCATAATACACACGTGAAAAAGTATGACATATTATTAAGCATATAATTTCTGAATTTCTTAAAAGGTCCCAATTTTTCTTTCTTTAAATTCAAACATTCAAATTTGATGTTAGTTCGTTGACACATCTTAGTTTAATTTCATCATAACAAGCCTAAAATGTCACTTAATATAAAAAAAATTTTGTCATTTTCAAATACTAATTTTGCATCATTTCCCAGTGGGCTTTGGCATTGGGAGCGGACTAAAGTACAACAAGCTAGTTGCCAAACAAATACCATTATTTCCCTGTTGCTCAGCCTAATTTTTAGTTTACCTGAAGCCACAGCTTTTCATTCTTCCTGGTAGCACAGTGTGATCATGTGACCAAGTTCTGGCCAATGAACTGTCAGTGACAGTGTGCTAGAAGCTTCCAGGAAGGCTCCCTAAAAGCAGCCTTCATGTCCAGAGATGCAGTAAAACCACCACACCAGCTCTGGATACATATTTCTTACAGAGAGATTAATTTATATAAATTAAAGCTTCTGATAGTTGTTTTCTTCTACATATGGCCAAACTTGATTTTAAAATATGCTTAGGATAAGTAACCTATGTTCTTTATCCTTTAGAAGTTTCCTGAGTAATATCCAGGAAAAAATATGGGCTGGATTTTTTCCTGAATCCTGGTGCATTTAAGATGTGTGGTATTTCTAGGCATGGTGATGCACTCTTGTAATCCCAGTACTTGGAAGGCTGAGACAAGAGGATTGCAAGTTCGAGGACAGCCTCAGCAATGTAGTGAGACTCTCAGTAACTTAGTGAGACCCTATTTCAAAACAAAAAATTAAAAGGGCTGGAGATGTAGATTAAAGGTAGAATGCCTCTGAGTTCAATCCCCAGTACCACTCCCAGCTCTCCCCCACCCACACACACATATGTATGGTCTTGCTTGGTCCACAAACCTCAGTGAACCTTGCTTAGGTGACCAGACCTCAGTGAACCTCGTCAGTAAAATGGACACAATATTAGCCCTTCCAGGAAGAGTTCAGCGGTGCTTATAATGGACCATAAAAGTAGCTCTGCTTCCTTCCAAAGGCTTCTTACTGGTTGTTGCTCCAGAGAAGCCTACCAGAAGAGAGCACTGTAGAACCAGCCAGACCTTCTAGAAAACATGGTACTTGACAATATTTAACCTGCTCTACTTTTTCTTTTCCTTCCTTCTTCTATGAGACACGAGGGAGAAATTCTTCAAAGCATTCTGTACAACTCTCGGGGCAAAAAACCTCTCACCCCTTGACAGTCCAGGTTAACTGGGCAGTGCAGTCACTTGAAGGGGCCAGCCTGGCCAGAGGTGCTTGAAATTCTGCCTTTAGCCCCACCGTGACTCAGTTTCTTGGTTTCTGTATCCTCTCTCTGGCCCTTGAGCAAAGATTTAATGACTCATATCTGTGGGTGGAACATGTACATGAACACTTAGAACCTAGCAGATACTTAATACATATATGTTGAATACATGAATGGGAAAAATATGAGTTAAGCAAACTGCATAATTTGTCCAAGTATCCACTTCATCCCTTTCAATTCTGCTTTTTCCCATCATCGACAGGAACTTCTAAGGAAATGGGATGCTCTCATTACAAAAACCAGTTTCACTATGAGGATAAGAAGCTTCCAGCTTCCCAGCTGGATAAAACCTTCCTGGGGAAGTGGAGAAAGAAAAAGTAGCACAGAAGAAGGAAGGTAAATGAAGCTCACGGGGCTCGCCTGCTGCTGGGCAGAGGCGTCCCTGAAGTGGCCAAGAGGCCTCACCTGGACAAAGAAGTGGCTTCTGCTATAGTTTGGTTGTTGAATGTCTCCAAGGGCCCCTGTGTTAAAGGCTTGGCCCCAGGGTGCTGCCCCCAGAGTGGGGCGCATAGTGGAGACGTCCCTAGGTCACTGGGACATGCTCCTCTTAGGACTCTGCGGGACCCCAACCCCGTCTTCCTTCCCTTTTTTTCCTTCCCATGACTTGAGCGGTTTACCCACCATATGCTCTCCATCATTGTCATTCAGCACCCCACCAGAGGCCCCAGAGCAGTGGGTCAGACTGATCATGGGACTGGAACCTCTACAACCTCAAGCCAACGCAAACCTTTTTCTATTCATACATGAATTACCTCAGGTATTTTGATCTAGTGATGGAAAGCCGATCGACACAGCTTCCCAGCTTGTAAGGGTGATGCTGCAGCAGCCTGGAACTCCCTATCTCTTGCATCCTAAGGCAGGGGGCGCTCAGCTGATTTGTCCTGTTCAAGCACTTGAGTGCATAGTGGGTCCCCACCATAGCAAAATCCCACTGTGAATCACTGATGCTTTCAGAGGTGACATTCTGCATCATTCAGTACAGGGGAACACACACACACGCACACACACACACACGCACACACAGAGTTCAGCTTCTTGAAGCTGTGTCCTGTTCTCTTTCGGTCTACTTTTTTGGACTTGGTGTATAATATAGGCGAATGGCCTTTGGAATAGAATTTTCAAAGATGCCTGAGGCTTTTTGTCTCTGCACCTCCTCTCTAACTTCCGAATGGTCTTTACCCCCGTGTCCCTCCCAGCCCAGACCACGGTGACATGGGTGGCCATTAATACGTTATTTCCCTTTCCTGTTATCACAATATAAAGGACTTTAGCGTTGACCTTCCTATCAAAACATCCTTTGTTTAGAATGAAAAGCGATTCACTGTTAGAGCCTTATCTATAGGGTTTAACCAGAGGATCAAATCCAAAGAGCAGAATTCGTTTACTTTGTATTAAATGAGCTCAGTTAAGAAGTCTCAATTTTGGCAGAAAGGTGCATTAATCACAAGGAAAAGAACAGATCTCTCTTTTCACAGCTTCTGGTTTACTTTCAATACAGTCACACAGTGAAGCTTTTGTTCCTGAAAAGTAGCACTGTATTTAAATACAGTAAATATAACAAAATTGCCTTCTTAAAATTACACAAGAGTTCCTCCAGCCCAGGATGCCCAATAATGACTTCAGTGTTGCAGGACTAACTTTACGGCTTCAAAAAGGCTCTAAATTAGTTTGGACAGATGGGTTTTATCCCGAGGAAATCAATGAGTTTTTGTGAGTTTGACTTAATTTTTATGCAGCGAGCACTTTGAGATGAAATTAAAATATGTATGAAAAACATATTAAAGTTTCCCTTGGGCCCGTAGTTGTTTGTACATTTACAAGGTGTTAAAGAGATGATTTAAAAACTAACTCTATAAGAAATCAATGCAAGCGGACCATGATTTATGGTCTTTCATGACATTTTTGACACTTTGGGCCTAATGTCTTGTGCGTGTTGCACCGCTAATTATCTTTTAATTCATAAGGGCTTCGTGGTATTTTATAAGCGTAATATAATATATAGGGCTGGATCACATAGAAAGGCTCAGAGAACAACATGCTTTACACGTTTGGTTGAGTGGGTAACATGTGTAAGCAAATTTGGGCCGAACCTGGCTGAAAAGGCTTCTTCACGATGCCATAAAACAGAGGCACCGCTCCTACCTGCCCGACCTGAGAAAGTCAAAGATTTTACTTTTTAAAGGTATGTGTGGGATTAAGGCCTTAGTGGCTTAGCAATTATATTCCTAATACAAACCAAGAAGGTAAACAGTGCCTGCCATATAATAGGTGCCCAATAAATATTGGCTAATTGAATAAATGATTGAATGGAAACTCAACCAAAAGTGTATTTGATTCCATCTTTTCTCTTGCCTTTCAGATCAGATCATTCAACAAGGTTCGCTTGACGACATAATAAATACCTACCAAGCCTCCCTTCCCTGCCAGTCAATGTTGTCAGGTTTGACAGAAACACAAAATGTGTGGCCCTGCCACCAATAGGGAGCCCCACTGCCTAACAGTATGACACACCGTGCCACGGTAACACAACCCCAGAAAAGGGCATCGGCAAAGGGGAAGCCAGAGACACAGCATGGGTGGTATTTTGTTTTATTTCTGTTTAACAGAGGAAGAAACTGAGGCTCAATGGCATGAGATAGCTTGTTTAAAATTATGATGAAAACAGTGCTGGGTCTGAGCTTTCAAGAGCTGTCTACCTGGTGTCCCTAACTGAGGAGCATTGGTTACAAAGCTGGCAAGAGGGCGAGGCAGGAAGGCAGAATGTAAGCCCTGGTTCTTAGCAGCACACTGCCCAGCCTTCCACATCCTTCTTGGACTTGGAGCTTGGGCTGGACTCAGGGCCGCCAGGAAGAGCAGCCGCAGGCACAGGGCTCGGGAACCAGCGGCCTCACTGGGGAGGCTGCCCTAACACATTACAGGATGCCTGGCGCTAAGCATCATGAAGCAGGGACACATAAAGTGCCACTGCTCCAAAGGGGACAATGACCCACTGGGTGAAGTGAAAGATTCACAGAGGAGACGGTTTATAGAGCCATGTATCTGGAAGGTGTTCAGATGAAATCGCACTAACTCCAATTGATAGAGGTGTAAAACTGAGCTATGTTTGATGTAAACCTGTCTCCAAACTTGGGAGATAAAGTTTAGCCAATAACAACTTCTATACACAGAGAGCAGGACCCTAACACGAGGTGTAAAGAAACTGTAACCTAGCTAAGAGCATACGTTGTATCCAAGCAACTGAGCTTCAGCCTATCACAGCACTTGAACTTCAACCAATCAAAGGCTGCCAACTGATCATGCAGAGTACTGCAGTCAATCAGATTGTTACTCTATGTCACTTCCTTTTCTCTGGCTGTTAAGATAACTTGCACAGGAAGCAGAGTGAAGCATTCTCAACCAACTTTGGTCTGGAATTCTTTCCTGTTCTAGAAACATTTTTTCTCTCTTTCATAAACTTTGTAAAATTCAAAGCTCTGGAGGTGTGGCTCGGAGGTAGAATGCCCTTGGGTGCAATCCCTAGTACCAACCAACCCACCAAACAAACAAACACCCCTCATGTTAATATTTTCCTTTAACATTGCCTTATATCTTGCTCGTTAGGAAAGTACAACTTGCTGAATGCTGACATACACATACACCCACGAAACCACTGCCACGGTGAAGACAATGGCCAGTTCTACTCCCCCGACACTTTTCTCCTGCCCCTTTTTTTCCATCCTCACCTCTACACCAGGCAATCACTGATCCGCTCTGCAACTATGCCTTCATTTGCATTTTCTAGGATTCTTGAGATTCATCTATATTGTTGCATGCCAATAATTTATTGTTATTGCTTAGCAGTATTAGTACTGTTTATCCATCCACCTATTCATGAGTTAATTCCAGTTTCCAATACAAATGTGCTGCTATGAGCATTCAGTTGCAAATATTTGGATGGACATGTTCCTTCAGTTCTCTTGGATAAATACATAGAGCTAGAATGGCTGGATCACATGAAAAGTTCATGTTCATAGGAATAGCAAACCGTTTTCTCAAGTTGTTGTACCATTTAACATTCTCACTGGCAGTGTATGAGAGTTTCAGTTGCTCCAGATCCTCTTCAACTTTTTTTTTTTTTGCAGAACTGGGGATTGAACTCAGGGGCATTCTACCTTCGAGCTATACCCCCAGCCCTATTTTTATTCTTTATTTTGAAACCGAGTCTCACTAAGTTGCGGAGTGCCTCACTAGGTAGCTGAGGCTGGCCGCGAACCCGGATCCTCCAGTCTCAGCCTCCCGAATGCTGGGATTTACAAGCGTGCGCCACCACGCCCGGCTCTCTTCAACTTTTTAATTTAGTCATCCTAATGGGTATGTAGTGGTTTCTCATTGTAGTTTTAATTTGAAATTTACTGAAAATGAATGATGCTGAGCATGTTTTCTTATGCTTATGACTATTTTTATATCTCTTTATAAAGTATCTGAACTACTTGCCTATATTTTAAAAATTAGACTATTGGATGAATTCTTTATGTATTCTGATATAAGCCCTTTTTCTGAAATATGTGTTGCCAATATTTCTCCTAGTTGATGGCTTGTCTTTTTATTTTTTTTAACAGTGCCTTTGGAAGAGCAATTAAAAAAAATATATATATATATATAAAGTACAACTTATCAACTTTTCTTTTCTGACTTCTGATTTTTGTGTTCTAAGAAATTCATGTCTACTGCAAGACCTTAAATATTTTCTCCTAGAACTGGATGTGGTGGCGCATGTTTGTAATCCCAGCACTTGGGAACTGAGACCGGAGGATCCGGGTTCGTGGCCAGCCTCAGCTACCTAGTGAGACACTCCACAACTTAGTGAGACGTTGTTTCAAAATAAAGAATAAAAAATAGGGCTGAGGGTGTAGCTCGGAGGTAGAATGCCCCTTAGTTCAATCCCCAGTACTGCAAAAAAAAAAAAAAAAAAAAAAAAAAAAATTTCTCCTAGAAACTTTACAGTTGTATGTTTTACATTTATGATAGATTTGACTTAATTTTTATAGGTGGTATGAAGGAAGTGTTGATGTTCCTTTTTTTTCCCCAAATAAAATCCAATTAGCCAGAGTTATACACCAGAAAACTTTTTCTTTCTCCATTAAAGTGCCTTAAAACCTTTGATGAAAATCAGTTGGATACATATGTGCCTATTTCTGAAATCTCTCTCTCTTTTTTTTTTTGTTAACCTCTATGTCTATATATTTGCTAACGTCAAGCTTCTTAATTATGACAGTTTTATAGTAAGTCTTGGAATCCAATAAAGTAAGATGTCCAAATCATCTTTCATTGTTCTGAGTTTTTAAATTTTTCACATAAATTTCAGAATTGGCTTGTCAATTTATATCTTCAAAAAGTCTGCTAAAACTCTAATTGGAGTTATATTGAATTTATGGATCAATACAGAGAAAATTGTTGCCTTAGTAATATTGAGTCTACTAATCTATGAATATAGTATACCTTTTCATTGATTTATATACATTCTTTATGTCAGTGATATTTGCTAATTTTTAGAGTAAGAGGTCTTGGACACTTTTTGTTAGATTCCTAAGAATGTTAAATTATGGACAAATTTTCAGTAGCAGATGATAAAGGATATCTCACTAGTGGACACTAGAGTCAATTAAAGGAAGGTAACATAAAAAATAAACAGTTAAGAGGATATAGCAATACTCCATATGAAATGTCTAGCTGAAGAAATAAATTAGGTAGACATCAAGTGAAAATAAATACCTCTACAAGACTGTTTTTGGAAGATGACATCACATAGAAATGCTGTCTTGGAATCCTAAGGAGGGCAAAGAACTGAGAGCGTGCAGAACTCCAGGATCCCCCAGGGAAAGGCTGAGTTAAGAATACTGAATAAGGCCGACTTCTGAATTCAGCTCCTACCAAAATGGATCTCAGTGGTCCAAACAAGTGGCTTCTTAAATGTCACTTCCTCCCTCTTAAGCAAAAAGTGGACCTTTCTCCCTAATGACTACTGATGACATGACTTGAGCAGAACATTTATAAACCTGTATCAAGGATTTCAGAGCTACCAGAAGCCCTGGAGACCACACACACCACCCTTTTCAATTTTCAACTGGGAAATGGAAGCCTTGATTTACCTACAAAATCCAATTTCCCATCTAAGATTACGTATATGTATGAATACAGATACTAACAGGAATATTCTTAGATAAATGTATACATACTTATAAGCACATTAACATATATTCTTTGGTGGATATGTATATGTGCATATAAGAATATTTGTATTCGTTGCTTCAAAGAATATATATACTAGCATGCATGTAACTTTCCATAGCTTTAGATGCAGGTGTGTTGTAGATGTGCACGTTAATATACTTATTCTTAAGCAAATATGTATATATGCTAACATATTAATATACACCTTTGATACGTATGTATATGTCATTTCAGATCATAAGATGATGCTGTACCAATTCATGCTTCTAAAGGGAAGGAGAGAGGGAGGCAAACTTTGAAAGTGAAAGGAAATTACACTTATTTAGCCTCTACTGTATGCAGGACACTGCTTATCAGTCTCATGATCATGCAAGAGAGTTCTTTGATTTTGAATGCCTGTGTGATTCAGTTAGTATTAGGTAGATATGAATATTCCTTTTTTTTTTTTTTTTAACAGATGAGAAAACAAGACCTATTAAATTAAATCACTACTGAAAGCTCTAGGCAGACCCTGTGACAGCTGAATCTATGCAGTTTCCCCTCTGCCTTGCTGGAACTGAGAACCAATGAGCACAGCATGGAAAATCACCTGGCTTCATATTTTATAACAAAAATCCCAGTGACAAGTTCATTTTTCCAATATCACACCTAGGGAATTTTAATTTTTATTCACCCACATGGAAAAAGATGCAAATGAGTAGCATACCTGCATTTATATTTGATTACTTTCTAGTTAAAGCAAGTCATTAAACTGTTTACTCACATTTATGAGGCCACGATTTGAATTTTTATGTATTCCAGTTAAACGGAGAGCATTCTCCTCATTTTGTGTGCTCTGTGGCAATGATTTGAAGATCACCACATTAAGCCAAGGTAAGGAACAGACTCTCACACATTCATTTCTGCCAGATTCACACCAACTCATGTCTGGTTCTAAGCCACCAACACAAATACAGGAAGCCTTGCCCCTTTATTTATCAATCAACACTGGTTGACACAAACCACAGGCACATATGGGTCACAAAGTTTTCATCAAGGTGAAATCAATTGCCCCCCCTCTCCAATCTGCGACAGTAATAATATTTCTTGCAGATATTGTATATTGAGTCTCTTTATGTAATAGGGATTCTGCTAGGCACTTTACACACAGAATGTATGTATTTCTTTCCTTGAATCTATGTATTTCTTTCCATAAAATGAGCCTCTTTCCTCTCTCCAGAACATTTTGCTTCCTGGCCACACCTCCCAGTACCCATTATTCAGCTCGCACTCCCTTAGGAAGCCTTCCTTGACCTCCGACTAGAGATCCTTCCACCCTATTTGGTCATAACTGCTCACAGGGTCCCTGTTGCAATGTTTTCCTCTCCCTGCCTTCAGTTCACTTTACAGGAATTACATACCCACCTGTCTTTAATTCTCACTAGACTGTAGGTTCTGTGAGATTAGAGATCATATCTGTATTACTACAAGGTTATTTATAAAATAGTTTATCTCCAATGCCTATTTGTTATCCCCAAGCTGATCACTTCGTAGGTGCTTAATGTTCGTTAGTTAGATACAGTGGGCATAATGGCCATCCCCATTTTATTTATTTATTTTTTTGTGGTACTGAGGATGGAACCCAGGGACATTCTACCTCTGAGCTACACCCCCTATTTTTTATTCTTTATTTTGAAACAGGGTCTCACTAAGTTGCAGAGGGCCTCACTAAGCAGCTGAGGCTGGCCTCAAACCTGGATCCTCCAGTCTCAGCCTCCCAAATGCTGGGATTACAAGCATGTGCCACCACACCCGGCTACTATCCCCATTTTATAGACGAAAAAACAAAGTCTCAAAAAAGTTAAATCACCTGAGTAATATCTAGGTACTAAAAGTCAGAATTAGAATTGGAAACCAGCAACATCTAAATGCCTCTTCAACTGTGTTGCAGTGTTTCAAGAATCACCAGACCTTCTCCTGGGATATGATTTGGCTTCATACCTAATTTCTTCGTGTGTGTGTGTGTGTGTGTGTGTGTGTGTGTGTGTGTGTATGCACACATAGATAGTTTTCATGTACTTATTGTCTCTTTTATGTTTTTCAGGCAGTATACAAAAGATTAACCTTTCCTTACCTTCATTCCACCAGAAAAAATACAAAACAAAACAAAACAAAAACCAAAAACCATTGTTCTATTTTTCGCTCTATCTCTTTTTAAGAATCATGGAAGTTTAATGTAGAAGAGATCCATAGAGTCGGGCGTGGTGGTGCACGCTTGTAATCCCAGTCCTTGGGAGGCTGAGATCGGAGGATCTGGGTTTGCAGTCAGCCTCAACTACTTAGGGAGGCTCTCCACAACTTAGTGAGACCCTGTTTCAAAATAAAGAATAAAAAAAAAAAAAATAGGACTGACTGTGTAGCTCGGAGGTAGAATGCCCCTGAGTTCCAACCCCAGTATCACACACACACACACACACACACACACACACACACACAAAAGTAACATCTTAAAGCTCTCCCAGTTGCTATGGCAAAGGTGAAAATGAGAACCAAGTCTCTGCTCATATATTATACCATCTATACCATCTCACTTGGTGACCAGCTAATCTGCTCAAAGCTAAGATGAAAGTGTGTGTGTGTGTGTGGGGGGGGGTGCTGCTGCTCCTTGAATGAAGGAAAGGTTCAGAAGTGATGGGAGATGGAGAACGCAGTGATGCTATTTCACCAGAAGCACATCGGAGTCCCCCACCCTTCTCTCAGGAGGGCCCATGGTTCTGCATTTCCTCTCTGTTTACTCATTCTATTTCATCCTTTAGAAATGCCATCTTCTTCCGTCCTTTAGTGCCTCTTCCACGTCTGGTCCAAGTGCACTACACTACCAAGGCTATTCTCAATTTTTCCAGTGAAAATGACTCGTGTCCCGTTACAAGTCTGCTTTTGTACGAGTTATATATTTATGACTCTCTCATACCTATGATCACCTGAATGACAAGGACTCAGGAATCAACCTCTAGATTCTCCATGTAGTAGAGCTCCAACAGGGAGCTGAACACAGCTGCCTACCTGATGGGTCCAAAGTTGCCAGATCTTCCCAACTCTCATAAACAGATTTCAAGATGGAATCCATGACAAATTATGAAAAGGACATTTTTGGAAGGTATCTCATTATAGTCACTGGAATCACTAGTCCGTGCATGATGCAGTTGCTCAAATAAAGTATCAAAAAGGACAACCAAACCAGAAAAAGTGACCTGAGAAATAGACTGAGGGAGAAAATAGTTTTTGAGATTCCCTGATTACTTCTTTTCTACTTTGACTCCTGCCAAGATGTTCTTGGGGCCAGCTTAGTGTTTGGTCAGCGTCTTCTAGGTTCCTACTCCTACTATTTTGGGATGTCAGGCTGTCACTAAAACTAGAGAGTCAGCATTTTGAGTACAAAGACTGCAAACTGACTTTTTCTGTGCACAGTATCAGGTCTAAGAGGAGTCCTGCTGCTAAGCCCATGTGCCGTCAAGCCAAAGCAGGAGGCTCCAAGCATGGCCGCCCTGCAGTCACCATTCAACTGAAAGAAGCAGGCCCAGACTCCAAAAAGGAATGAAGACACTCAGGGTAGTACAAATCCTCCCAGGAATCTGGTTTTGTTATGAGAATTTCTTCTTTTATTAGTCCATTAGATTTATTTAATTCTGATTTCTATGGAAATTTTGATACTTTTGTCAATCTACCCACAAACTTTATTTATTTATTTATTTATTTATTTATTTATTTATTTATTTATTTTTGGTTGTGTGGTACTGGGGATTGAACCCAGGGTATTCTACCTCCTAGCTACACTTCCAACCCTATTTTTTTGAAACAGAGTTTCACGAAGTTCCTGAAGGCCTTGCTAAGTTGCTGAGGCCAGCCTGGAACCTGCAATCCTCCCATCTCAGCCTCCCAAGTTCTGGGATTACAGGTGTGTGCCACTATGCCTGGTTCAACTATTTACTCTTAATTCAGTGAGACATTCTGGGAACAATGAAGTAATGGAAAGAATGGGATCATAGATGACAACCAAAATCAGTGTGCTCTGAACAGTAAATGTCAAACAAAAAGAATGGGTTGTCTCTTTGTGGGAAGTCAGCCTTACCACTATAAATAACACTCTCTTTTCCCAATCCTCTGTTTCCTGCAGGACACACACTGGCTGAAAACACAGTGAATTCCATATCTTTCTTCTCAGCCTTGATGGCACTCAACCACACTGACTTTCTTCAGTTGCTTGGAAACACCCACACTTCCTCCTGCCTCAGGACCTTTGCATGTGATCTCTGTTCTTGAAATGCACTTAGCGTGTCTCCCAACCTCTTTTCCCCAGTTGTTTTCTCCTCATTCATCAGATTACAAGTTCTGCTCAAATGTCACATAGTTTGCTGTGAAATCTCATCCCCCGCTTCTGTATTAGATCCCATCGTGGTGTAGGCACTCTCACAATCTCTCCTACTTTTAGTGCTGAGCCCTTGTCACAGTTATAGACTTATTTGTGTGAATATTTTATGAATATCTCTTCCCTTACCTCCCTAAAGAGCGAGCTCCTTGAGGGCACAGTCAGGGCATATCTTGCTTAAAATTGTCTTCTCAAGGCCTGCCATGATACCCAGTACATACGTAAGTACTCAGCAATTACCTACTGAATGAAACTTTGAATCATTGTAGATGATTGTCAATTATGAGAGGAATACTGGGCGAATCAACTCATAAAACTCATCCCAGAACCTTAGCAGAGAATTGGTAGAATTGAACCCCAATTCGTGAGGTCTCCTAACCTGAGCCTGTTCTTCCCCAGAACCCCGGATCAGCTGGTACGTGGTCAGCCTCTCATTTCCTTCAGTGACTTGAAGCCAGAGCGGCTTTGTGGTTTAATTTCCTTTTCTGCAAGCAGGTACTATAACAAAATAGCAAGGGCCACGGCCGGGCTCCAGGGCTGCACTCACCGGCCAGCCCATCCTGGGAAGGCTGGCCGACAGACATCGGGAGATTATTAACACAATAAACCATAATTCTGCAAATTTGTACTCAGGGACCTTTTTATTGCCTGGTTGGGGCCTATTTAATCTATGGCTTGATTCTTTAGTTACTGGATTACTTGGTTCCTAAGTAACCAGGTAATTGACACATGAACCACAAGGTTTACAAAAGATGCTGTGTCCAATATTTTATTTTATGAACTTAGTAAAAACTCCAGTTACATATTTAGAGTTTTTAATGAAGTTTATGGAAGTTTAATATGCACATTCCATATCATAACCAATTTCCTAACAGGTTTGGGTTTCCTTGTAATACTGGCTCTGAGAAAAGCTTTTTTTTGAATTTTCACCTTTATTGATAATTTTTTAAAAGTTCCTTGGCACCACATAAACAATTCTAAAATTAAAAGACCTAAGAATGTTTCCATGGAGCACATGTCTATTCTAGGCCTTGTTCTCTTCTTAAATTTTTCATCTATGATATGATGAAAAAGACCTTCTAAGCTCTGTGCTTGAATTGCTCTCCCTGGCTGTGTGACCTGCCCTGTCATGTAGTCTCTGAGTCTTGATTTCCTCTTCCATAAGTGATAGTCATTCCTTAATTTGCAGTGAATGAAGTTAAATAATATATGAAGGAATTTTATAACCTGTAAAATATCATGCAAATGTTTTATTATTAATAATAATATTATAGAAGTGTTCTGCTATTATTAGTGCATTCTCACATTTTTGTCTTTGATTCTATATGTACCGCGATGTGTTTAACATCCTTATTACTACTGTAATGTAAATGTCAACCTCTTAAAATTTGATTTTGTTCAAGTCTTTCCTTCCAAACCCTAATTTGGAGTCCAATAGGAGTGGGCGTGCCAGTCTTACTGGCTTTGGGCTTCACTCTGCTCAGACTGAGCCTAGGATTCCAGCTTTTTTTTTTTTTTTTTTTTTTGCGGTACTGGGGATTGAACTCAGGGGCATTCTACCTTCGAGCTATACTCCCAGCCCTATTTTTATTCTTTGTTTTGAAACCGAGTCTCACGAAGTTGCGGAGTGCCTCACTAGGTAGCTGAGGCTGGCCGCGAACCCGGATCTTCTGGTCTCAGCCTCCCGAATGCTGGGATTACAAGCGTGCGACACCACGCCCGGCCCCCAGCTTCTTACCACTTTGTAAAGCATCCTCGCACAGGTGGGCAGTGAGGCACATCTTTACTCTCCTAGGGTAGGCACAGAGGTGGCAGGCGGTCACTCTAGGATTGCTCCTTTGTTTTGTTTTTGTCTTTGTAGTATTGAGGATTGAGCCCAGGGACATTCTACCTCTGAGCTACACCCCCATCGCTTTTTTTTTTTTTTTTTTTTTTTTTTTTGAAACAGAAGTCTCTCACTAAGTTGCTGAGAGAATCCTTGCTTAGTTGCTGAGGCTGGTCTTGAATCTATAATCCTCCTATCTCAGTCTCTCAAGTACTGAGCTTACAGGCATGCACCACCACACCTAGCCGAATTATTCCTTTGCCACTGCTAGGACAAAACCCTCTGGGAGTCACTGTAGTGGGCTCCCAATAATCCCGCATCACAGATCTCTTTTGCTGTTCCATTGCTTTTCAGGAGACACAGGACACCTGCCCTTGGGGATCCAGGCCTGGCTGTGAGTGGCACTGGCTCACCCCAAGCTCCTGTTTATATTTATAAGTTGGAATTTTCACTGGGGTCAGTATCAAATTCATACTTTTCTCTCCCTAGAAGAGGTGGAAATTAAGCAATCTGACCCTCTAGTATCTACAGTAAACAGTACATTCAGAGAGGTAAGAGGCCTCTTTGCGGGCACTGGTTGAGTTACCTGCCAGCTCTCTAAGCAGCCCAATGGAACGATTTCTTATCTGATGGCCTGCAAGGGGAGCGAGACCTCCCAGCTTGAACTTCCCCCGTGCATCACAAAGAGCAAATAAATAAGACCTTAACCATGGAGGGCACGGATCTCCTTGGAAGGTACTGTGCACCCATTTTATTTCATTCTCTTCTAATAGTCCCTAAAGAGGGCTATGATGATCTAGATAAGAAAGTGGAAGTTCAGAGAGGTTAAGCTGATGAACTAAGTTCACACAGCCGGCTGTGAGTGGAGTAGGAGTTCCCCGAGGTCCTTAAGCTGCTCTTCTTGCCCCGGCCCCACATGTCCTTCTCCACTATACTAACTGCCAGTCGGGCGAATTTCAGTGCAGTGCCGCAGTCCTCCCGGATTGAACCTTTTCACAACATGCATTTTAGATATTTTTTTTTCATTTTTCCAAATCTAATTGAAAAGATCTTTCTAAAGCCTGGCTGCCACTTAATTTGCGATGTGCCCCAGCCATCCTTCCTCTGTCTCCTTTCTTAGATGACAAAGGAGCTTCAGAATATAAAGCATATTTTCCAGATGAAGTAATTCCACCAGCGGGGTTATGCCTCCCCCGAGCAACTTCACGGCAGAATTAGACCCTATCAACATTTCGCGTTCCCCTACTATTTTAGAAGTTTATATAATGCCAGAGTAGCCCGTCCTCTCAGGGAAAGCTCTGCGAAAGAATGAGGTTTTAAGTTAGGAGGGGAAAGTAGAAACAAGGTTCTTTGAGACACATCTCAGTTCTAATAGCAATGACATCGCCATTGGCACAGGAAGTCAGAGCGGTCTGACTCAGCCACTTTGATTCTTAAAAACTGATTTTAAAAAATTACCGGAGGAGCAGCGTGCAGGAAGAATACCCTTTAGCAGAGCTTTTGTAACGGTGCATCTCTTTTACCTTCTGCACCTTCTCCTCTGCCTGTTGTACATTATTAAGTTCTTTAGAAAAATGCGGAACATTATGGGAATGAAAGAAAAGCAGAGGGAAGAGAATGAGACGCCCCTGATTCACACAGGCACTTGTGGGGAATAAATGTCCATCCTTGTGCAAAGCCCAGAGAGGTGCTTGGAGCCCAAGTCTCCGGTTAAACAGCTTCCCTGGGGCTGGGAGAAAAGTGAGGCTTCCCAGAAAGTCCTGGGGAGCACCAGGGCACAGGCAGCCGAGGTGAGGGCTTTCGGTGCGTTAAACTAACCTAGCCCTAATGGGGCACCACGGGTACCAGAAGGTTCACACTTCTTGGGCAGCAGTGAGAACAGATGAGCTTAATAATTGCTGACACATTTAAGAACTTCCACAATTTATAAAATGCTTTTATACTATCCTCATATGGGAGGGCCTCTCCAACAGAGAGAGAGAGAGAGAGAGAGAGAGAGAGAGAGAGAGACCAAGCCCTTTCTGAATCCTGAAGATGCAAGAATATTGAAAAATGCATAAATTCTAAAACAGGTTTCATAATTACACCATTTTTTATGGTTTATAGTAAAAAATTAGAGCTTTAATACACACGTGCACCACAAATGTCATTCTTTCTGATTCTGTACTAAGAAGATAATTACAGGTGATTAAAAATGATCATTTATAAGGCATTACAGACGTGGCACACATGTGCTGTTGTAAGCTGACTGACTTTGTTTTTCTCGTCTGTTAGCATATTATATCTCTGTGACCATGGGCATGAATGTGAGAATCTTCTAGAATGTGAGGCCATGAAGATGGCCACCTTCAGTGGCTCCAGGAGGAACTTCTTGCTGTGCTAAACTTCATGGGAGATCCTCATGGTTTAATATTCTTAAATACATAGTCTCATGCTTGTATAGAAAGAAATATATTCTTCCAAGTGGCAGCCTGCTATGAATGGCTTAATATGCCTTTTGATGGAGGAATAGCCAGAATGCAGTGGAAATATCTAATGTCTAATGTTGTATGTTGTTTTCAGAGACACTCTGACAGCTAGGCCTCTCTACAGCATTCTATATGATTTAGCCATAGGGTTGTAAACTGATAAATCACAGCGGTACTCTCAACTTTCACCTGCCGAGATTATCACCTTTCAGATTTAAATCTTCTATTGTGGATTGAGGCCACAAATAATCCAAGTGGCGGATCAGAGTCTATTTTCTCTCTCAAAAACAGACACAACCTAATAAATGGCCTACTTTATGACTGGCTGAGATCAGTTCTCTTCAAGGAGCTAAGAATTCTGGCGTTCCTGTAGAACCCAGAGCACTGGCTCTTTTATTGGTTGCTAGAGTTCAACTGTGATTCAGTCTTTTTCCAAGCTATTTTAAACAAAAGTGAAATTTGTTATCTCATTTAATAGACATTCAAGAAAGTTTACTTTCATGATAGGACAATTAGGGCTCCAACTCTGTTCCGAGGCTCTTTTCTCTGTTGTACACTTTTCTATGTACCAACATGAATGTCTCACATTTCTGTACATCTTGTAAGGAAAAAAAACCTGATAGATTTTTGCCTTGGATTATGTTTTCAAGGATGATTGTACAGTAAATAGTCTGGAACATATGATGTCTCCCTCTGGAGCACGGGGCAAGTGTGACAGCTATCTTTTATTAAATACATGGCTTTCCTAAGTTCAGGAGTCAAGGTGTATGTGCAGTTATCAGGTAATCTGCTCCATGCTGCCCTATGGAAATTGGGCTTGAGGACCAGATGCAAATATGTCTAAGGTCATGCTGTTTGCTGTATCGTGAGTAACAGCCTTTTGTCTCTAACACAGGCACCTCGTATCTTCTGGCACCATCCACAAAAATGCGGCAGTCTAATTTGTAGCTTGCAAATGGGGTAAAACCTCAAATCTTTTTATCTTCTAGGTAGATTTCGACATGGGTATAATATGGCTTTCATTAGCCCTGGGGCAACAGGTTGCCTTGTTTAAGGTCTGTAGGAGAGAGAGAAATATCTCTTTTAATCATAAATATTTGCCTTAGCCTTCATCCTGATTGGGTCAACATAGGTCATGAGCCTATCCAAGAACAAAACACTTGCTGAGAGAAATGCAAGAGCTCACTGCTTCAGCTTGAGCCAGTCACTGACAAATGGGATGAAATCAGCTTTTCTCGAGTCTCATAGAATGAGTAAGAACTATGGGAATATCTGAACAAAATCTGAGTTCTGTTAGGAAGAAGAAAAGGGTAATGGGTGTTGGATGGGCAGGCTGCACTTCTCCCTTGACATATACCTTGTTTCAGTCAGCATTCCCATTGCTGTGACCCCAAATGCCTGATGACTACAACTTAGACAAAGGAAGATTTATTTGCTCACAGTTCTGGAGGTTTCAGAGGGTTCAGTCCATGTTAGAGCAGGTTACATCCACGGAGTTCAGGGCAGTAGGAAGCAGAAAGAGAGTGAGCGAGCACAGGGCCCTGCTCTCATATCAAGGAGGCTGGAACCACAGACCAAGAGGAGGAGACATTATATATAGACCCCAAGGACACACCCCCAGGAACCCTGCTCAACCACCAAGTCCCGCCTCCAACATGGATGCCTCGTGAGGTCTGGGGGACATTCTAAATCCAAATGATAACATGCCTCTATATCCAAATTGACCTCTTCTTTAGGAAATCTGTACACACAAGCGCTCTCTTGCAATATCACACGGGGCCGTGCCATTTGTGCTTTCCAGATGCTCATATTTCAAGTCAATAGTTATGAGTTTAGGCATTAAGGGATCTGGTTCAGATCATAAATGTTATACAAATCAACCCATCTGGATTAAGTGCTGCCACAGTCTATAACTGCTAAACGAGGGTCATGATTTCAGTCTGGTTAATAGACTCTAATACACTCAATGGTTTTATGAAACCCTACTTCTAGGTATTCATCATAAGTGTGAAATTTTATATGGTCTTGTAGAAAAGCAGCAAATCACATACAATTCTGCCTTCTGTTCATAGAGGAAGGGTGGAATGCAAACTGAATGCTCAATGGGGTGGTCATGCTTGGGGGGTTGGGGAAGGCTGTACTGGACTTTGATGAGACCCAGTTATGTCACAGAGGATCTTAACACCTCCAGTTACAATGCTTTATCCATTTTGAGGATTGGGCTCATGTTTCATCTCTAAACACCTAACAATAACTGAAGTGTACTAGGATGAGATTGCTTACAATCCAGTCTCCATGTTGAACTTTGGGGAGAAAAATATAGTTTCAGAAGCCCAAGTCCTATGCAGATTGGCCAGTTAACTTAAACAGGCATTCTTTGTGCCACAGGGTTGGACTGGATCTTGAAAAATGAGCCTGACTGCCTAGAAAGATCCTGGCTATTCCATCTCCCCTTTATGAGACCATGGGAATTTTGCTTGCCTTCTTTGAGCTTATTCTGTCCTTGTTCCTAAATAAATAATCTTACATATCCCAGAAGGAGATGTGAAGATGAACTAAGACAGTACAAATCAAAGGAAAAATATCTCCTAAAACAATGTCTAGATTATGAGGGAGAATCCATAAATGTTAGCTACTATTTAATTAAACTTAGGGAGTATACTAATAGGCAAGATAGTTTTGTAATCAAAATCAATATCCTATCTTCTAAAATTTAAAACAGTATAAAACATACCCTTCAGATAAATGGCCACTTCAAGTTATTTTGTAGCCCTGAAAAAGTCTTCATCTGTTTTGACATCGGGAAAGTCACTTTGTTATAATAAGTGGATTAAGCATATACTATGTGTGATAGATACAATTAACGGAACACCAAAGATGTCTGCTTCCTAATTCCTGAAACCTTGGAGTATGTTACCTTAATGGCAAAAGGGACTTTGCAGATATGATCAAGTTAAGGACCTTGGAATGGCAAGATTAGCCTGGATTATCCAAGTAGACTCAATTTAATGCAATGGGTTTTTAAAGTGGATATCCTGTCTAAACTGTAGTCAGAAGGAGGTGGGAGAATGGTTGGAGGAAATAATGTCATTAGTTTGAAGACAGAGGAAGGCAGTTATGTGCCAAAGAATGTGATCATCACTAGAAGTTAAAAAAGAGACAAGAAAACAGAACTTTCCCTAGAGATGACAGAAAGCACAGCCCTGCCAACATCTTCATTCAAGCCCAGTAGCAGATTTTTGCGGTACTGGGGATGGAACCTGGGGACTTTCTACCTCCGAGCTACAGCCCCAGCCCTATTTTTTATTCTTTATTTTGAAACAGGGTCTCACTAAGTTGTGGAGGGCCTCACTAAGCAGTTGAGCCTGGCTGTGAACCCAGATCCTCCAGTCTCAGCCTCCCAAATGCTGGGATTACAAGCGTGCACCACCACGCCCGGCTTAGACAGGTACTTTTCTAAATGTTTAACACACTTATCTCATGCAATCATCACCCAAACTCTTCAAGGTAAGAACTATACAAACAATAAAGCTCAGAGAGGTCACATAACTTGTCCAAGGTCTCACAGGTAAATTAGACTGGATCCAACCCCCAAACTGCCATTTTTATTCCATGTTCTCTTCTCTACTATTTAATCCCTCACAAGTCTCAGTTGTTAAAAATAAATTCAATAAATAATTAAAAAGTTTACATCAACTGAATCATGAAGGTTCCTCTGTACTATTTTTACTTACCATGAAAGGAACTTCCTGGATTTGCCCGGAGCTGTTGGCGGTGTCCATTTTCCCTTGTTTTTCTTCATGAGACCTACAGCAGCTGTAGTGGGGTTTCACTAGTTATTGTTGGCCACTTCTCTTACTGGGGACACTTTAATGAGGAGACTCTCACCTTAAAGAGAGGGCACAGCTGTGGAGGTGCTGGGCGCTGTGTTTCTGATTATCTAAGGACCCGCAGGGTCATCCCAGCACGCGTCCACCCTGGCTGCTGGAACTCCTGGGAGCATTTCACAAGGTCCCCCAAGTTCCTCAAATTCCCAGGCATTCCTGAGACCTATGCAACCTTTTCTGGTTGTTGTTTTTCCTGTCTTAGTTTCTTTTTTTGAGAGGAGTATATGTATGTATGTATTTATTTATTTTTAATCATTTGTTCCTTATAGCCATTAACCTGAAAGGAACTAACCTCCTCCACAACCAGCCAAAAATATTCCTCCTGTCTTGTGTCTCATCTTCACTGGGAAGAATCACCAGGGCTTTCTTTAGTCCATTCAGTTAAATGAACTAAAGCAGTTAACTACTGCTGTCTTTTGCTCTCTTCAATTTCTCTCTGTTTTCTGTCTCCCTCCCTCCCTCCCTCCCTCCCTCCCTCCCTTCCTTCCTTCCTTTTACTTTGATTAGTGCATTGTAATTATACATCATAGTGAGGTTCAAGTCATACAAGCAAACATGCACACCATCTTGGTATGCTTCCCTTCCGGCCCATCTGCTTCCTACCCCTCCCCATACCTAATAGTGAGAGTGGTACTGATGCCTGCATCCATGTACATGGCATAATTTGAACTGTTTCTTTCATCAGTTCTTCCTTTTCTCCTCACCTTCCTCCCCTAAGCCCCTTCCACAACTCTACTGGTCTCTCTCCTGGATTATCTGAAGTCCCTTTGTTTCCTATTTTCATTCTACCTTTCACATATGAAAGAACACATTGGACTCTTGACTTGCTGAGACTGGCTGACTTCACTTAGCATAATATACTCTAATTCCATCCATTTTCCTGCAAATGATATAATTTCATTGTTTTTTATGACAGTAAAATTCCATTGTGTTTGTTATCTATTTGTCTGTTTACAGACACCTAGGTTGGTTCTATAACTTGGTTATTGTGAATTGTGCTGCTACAAACACAGATATGCATGTGTCACTATAGCATTCTGATTTTAATTCTTTTGGAAACACTCCAAATTAATACAATCTCTATGAAGATCAGCATGGAGGTTCCTCAAAAGACTAGGAATGGAACCACCATAGGATTCAGCTATATCATTCCTCAGTTTCTCTCTCTCCCTCTCCCTCTCCCTCTCCCTCTCCCTCTCTCCCTCCCTTTCTTCCTGCCTTTTAAAAAAACCTCTTTTTAAGACAAATTAAACTCATTTAAAAGCAAATCTTTCAGACCTCCCTTTTGCATCTTCTCTTCCCTTCCTCCTCCTCCTCCTCCTCCTCCTCCTCCTCCTCCTCCTCCTCCTTCTTCTCCTTCTCCTTCTCCTTCTTCTTCTTCTTCTTCTTCTTCTTCTTCTTCTTCTTCTTCTTCTTCTTCTTTTTCTTCTTCTTCTTTTTCTTTCTTTCTCTCTCTCTCTCTCTCTCTCTCTCTCTCTC
>PVLC010001602.1:81943-96694 GCA_004027655.1 Graphiurus murinus | reverse complement strand
TCACATTTGTATTAGGTAGGAGTGACTATGAAGACAAATTGTAGAATCACAGAACATGGAGAGTGATCCCAGAGATAACAGTCTCAAGTTCTCAATTTAAACTTGAAGACTAGAGACCAAGAAGGGAATACACAAGCAGATGGGGGATTTTTTAGGAGCTTCTTCCCCTTTCTACCTCAGGCCCACCCACCTACACTATGTGGTTAAAAATATCCCAGTAGCTATGTGGCCAGGCTTTCCACACTTCATACCTCCATATTTTTAATCACTCTTGAATTTTTCAACACATACCCTTTCCATCTGTGGGCTTTCCAGGATTATGGCTTTTTCAGGAGCCCCTGCCCAAATACTCAAGCAAGACCCAAGTGGGGTTTTGCATATCCTGAGTGAGTTGAGAATAGCAAAATGTTTGTTTTGTAGAATGGAGACTCTGTTCTACTTTATATTGACTTCCTCATCCATCCATCATTTCTCTCCTGGCAAGAATGTTATGGGAGGAATGTGATTTGGTCATACACAAAGGTGATTAAGTCTCTGAGCCTCTAGACTTCGTTGGGGGATCTCGTTCGGGCAAATGCTTACTTAATGACTGATTCGTTTCTTGTTTTGCAGCCACTTTGGCCTCAGTGTCACCACCAGGGAAGACATTGCCCGTATGGGTCACTGGGCTAAAGTGGAGACTTGTAAAAGAAAAGAGTGGGAGGCAAAGGAGGAAAGGAAGGGGAAACACAGGGAGAAGATGCGGGGACTGGGAGGTGGAGAAAGGTGCAGAAAGATGGAAAATGATAGAAAAAGAATATAAAAAGAAAAGGTGGAGGGAGGAGTAGGAGCAAAATATAGACATGATTAGAACAAGGAGAGACAGCTCCAGAAGGAGTGAGGAGGAGGGAACGGGGAGCATCAAGGCAAGAGAGTACAGAACCAGTGGAGAAAGTAAAAGAATCTAAGACAGATGGTTTTCACCTTATGCTGGTGTAAAAGTTATCTACACACATTCAGTAGAAACCATACATGCTTTGAATTTTGAAATCTGCTCTTTTCTTGAGCTAGTGATATGGGGCACACTACTCCCTTTTGATGCTGGGCAGAGGCTGGAGCTGCAGCTCTCTGTCAGCCAAGAGATAACAAGAACATCAACACTCTGCAGTTTACTGTGTTGGTAGCCTCTGGTGTTCCATAGATGAGGTGTATTTAGTGCATTTTTTATGTAAGATATTTTCCACTAGCTGAATGAGGTGGCACAGGCCTGCAATATCAGGAGGTACTTGGTAGGCTGAGACAGGATTCAGGTTCAAGGCCAATCTCAGCATCTAAGACAGGCCCTGTCCCAAAATAAATAATTATAAAAAGGGCTGGGGATATAGCTTAGCTCAGTTGTAGAGTATACTTGAGTTCAGTTTCCAGTACTACAAAAGGAAAAAAAGTTATTTTTCACTTTCCATGGGTTTATTGAGAGGTGGCATCTTGAAGGTACTCCTATCCTTTCTTTCCACAATGCCTGCTCTCAGAATACTCCCCTTTTTATCCATATGTCATTGAGCAAGGCCTAGGGTAGCGCAGAAGTAGAGACAATGTTACGATAACACAAGCCAAGTTGGAGTTGGAGAAAATTTCCAAGCAAATCATATGACCTGTCATATCACATCTATAATAAGGGGAGCCGCCTCATGGCCATCTGTAAGACACTTCAAATGACAGTCTAGCATAAAATAATAAATGCAAAAACCAATTTAAATAATCACACAGTCTCTAGAAGAGAGGTCGAGGGAATTGCATTGCACAGTATTTTCCATCTCGGGGCCCTGGGATCCTTCTTCACTTCTTACCACGGCCCACTGAGCCTAGTGGGATTCTTGGTCTTCTCCCTCCACGTCCTCCAGATGGGTCTCATCCCTGAACTCTGCCTCTTCCTGCACTCTCTATACCTCTCCTGGGCTCCATCTTCTGCCAGGTGCATTGGTGAGCCTCTCTGAGCATCCTTGAACTATCGCCTGCCCTCTTTATCGTGTAAGAAAGAACTAGAACTTAATGGACTACAGCCCACACCTCCTGAAGCCTGGGGCCCAGGAAGTTGGGAGGTCAAGGAGTCAACTGAGTGACAGGATGGCGCAGAGGGTCCAGCTAGGGCTTTTATTCTCTCCTCTGAGCTACAGTGGGAGGGTCCTGTTGACTCACCACCAACATTGCAAAGGCTACATCTCTGAGCATTTGGAGCTTAGATGCTCTTCAGAGAAAAATGTTATTTGGAGGCTTTTGCTAACTCAATATTCTCCTCTGAGAGGTGTCTCCCCCTGGAATGCTGGTCTCTGGAGCCACAGGACCCAGCAGAAAGAGGCCTGGAAGCTGGTGGGGTGTTGGGCAGTGGGGTTGGGGAAGCAGTGACTAGTTTCAGCTGATGGGAAAGTGTGGACCCTCACTCGTCCAAAGCAAGCTGAAGAATAGCTGGAGAAATCGTCCCCCCAGCAGCTCAGTGTTGCTGCCACACCCAGGTGGGGTGTGGGAAGGAGTTTGGGGTGGCCTCTGGGGACAAGCCCGGTACTGGATGCTGCACAGCCACAGCCAATGGAGGTCCTCTCGGAGGCCAGGTGAGCACACACCTGCCTACAAAGTGCCATTGTTTATTACCCTTCCTCGGGCATTCCTAGCTTACTTAATGAAGAACAAGAGTGGTGAGAACCCAGGAAATGCTCTCCTTCCCAGAGAAAGAGGGGCCTCAGCTTCCATTCTCTCAAGCACAGGTGTTCCTTGGAGCTTGAGAATGCAGGGTGTGGGCATTTCAGAGGGAAGCAGGTGGTGCGTGCTGTGAGCTCATCAGATTTAAAGTCAGGCTGACTCGAGTGTCTGTCCATTGGGAGGACAATTTAGTTTCTCGGAGCCTCAGTTTCCACATCAGAAGAATGGGCCATCATCCAATGTAGATGCCTATCACGTGGGTTAAATGAGATGATGTACATGAATAGTGTAACCCATAGAGCTCAAGGCATGCTAGTAATCATGGCTATGGGCATTATTTATTCACTTGGCAAATATTACTAAGCACCCACTATGGGCCAGGTGCTGTTACTGCTATTCATATTAGTAAGCAGAGAGTCACTGTGCACTTACGCTGCACACTGGATTTTATATACATTCCCCTCATGTTTCTTGAAACCTCTTTGTGGCCTCCCTTCCAAGCACAACTAACTCCTATTTTTTCTTGTTGTATTCTTCTTCCTTTTCCTTGTTTTTTTTTTTAAATTTTGTCTTTTATCTCCTCATCCCCCCTCCTTAACTCTTTCCTTCCCTTTCCCCCTTCTTATCTCAAAATCTTACCTCTTAAATCTTCTTCTCTCTTAAATCTATGTACCCAATACTGCCCAAATCTAAAGTCAAACCTAAGAACTGTCAGACATCCAAGTGAAAGGATTTGAGGAGTGGTTCTTGACCCCCCCCCCCCCCGTATCTCAACACCAGGCATTTGTTGAGCACCTACTGTGTGCAGTGCTGTGGGCCAGGTTTGGACCCTCAGGAACTAGGTGAGGGACTGATACTGGGCATGGGTAAAGACCAAGGACAGAAAGGATTGCAGGAGTTGAGGAGGTAGGAAAACTGTTTGCAAGATCAGCTAATCACTCAAACATAGACTATGCAAACCGAAAATTACCATGAAGAACTTTCAGCATTTTCTGAAGTGGGATCTGCAGAGCATTAAAAAGGAACCCACAAAATAATTATTGTCAGATACAATGGGGAAACATTGGACTAAGAAAACTTAATAGCTCTTTGCCCAAGGACTTCTGAGTTTTGAACCTGCTAAGAATTGCTAATGAAGTTCAGTGTTTTCCCCAAACTATTTGGTTTTAAATTATGTTCTCAGAGAGCATGTCTTAGACTAGTGTACTATGGAAGATGGTTTGAGAACTTCAGATCTGGTCAAATTCACTCATTGTATAAGCAGGAGACTGAGATCAAGAAGTGATCACAAAGTGGCTTATCCCAGCTCACACCACTACTATTTTTTTTCTCTTTTGGTACTGGACATTGAACTCAGGGGCATTCTATCTCTGAGCTACAACCTGGAAACCTTCGGGTGGTGGGTTTGGCAAAAGCATGAAGGAAAATATGTAAAATACAGGAGGCAGGAGGAAATGGCAGGAACCCCCAAAGCATCCCCAGAAGAGGGCATATTTGTCACCTGTGGGTGATGCTATAACACAAATGCAGTTACTATTTCCTTGAGGCCAACAGTCCACATCTCCTCTATTAAGGAGGACCAAATACTAACAAAGTAAAGCAGGAAGTGCACCAGTGAGTGTGTGTGCATGACACACTCACCCAATGGAGACCCCCAGTGTTCCAACCAGAGGGAGCACAGCCTGCCTGCGGTAGGGCTTCTCTACTCGGACCTGTCACTTCAAAAATCAAACCAACCAGAAGATGCATGGATCACCTGAATCAGCAATTCCATTTCTAGGAATTTATTCTTCAAAGATATTTATAAAGATATGTGAATGATGCTGTTCATTATTAGCATCATATGTAATAAACAAAATAAGAACTGAACGTGACCTAAAGTTAATTTGATTAAATATTTTTACCATCTTAAGAAGAATGAGGAAACAGGTCTGATATGGGAAGATCTCCAAGATCTATCAAGAAGTAGAATGAAAAGTGTACAGTTTGCACACACACACACACACACACACATATCTGCTCGTACACATATAGGGAAAGAAAACTGAAAGGCTGAGAAAGAGCCTATGATATGATCTGGTGTGATATGATATGACCTCCCATGGCATATGGCATGATGCAGGGGAGAGGCGTGCCCGTGGTAGATACAGCGTCTGGGGAGAGAAGGATCTAGTTGCCCTTATTGGCTGCCCTGTTGCACAGTCCGACTGTACTTTAAACCTGTTCACGCATCAGAGGGCAGCTTCTCAACACCAGCAGCATATCAAAAGTACCTTAAAATGATCACTTAGGATTCCTCCACTTTTCCCCACTCCCTGCCTTAAGAAAGGAGTCATATCACTGGACACATTTTTGGAAACTCTCAAAACTGGTCTTAAAAAGCAGCAGAAACGGAGGCGAGGCTGTGAGCAGGCTCTTTTGCCTATGCAGGGTGTGGGGGCCGAGGTCCCCAACATCGTGCAGTTATTTCAGCTGTCCTGCCTGGTTCCGCACGCTCCACTAAGCATGGCGACAATTTGGCCCAGAATAATAGCTGCAAATTCAAGACTCATGGGGGTGGGTGAGGGGAGGGAGAAAAAGTAAGCTTTGGAGAGCTATTTTCTTCCTGCACTGTAAAAACTCAAATGCCAGGGGTTGGGGGTGGGCCGAGACACAAAACAACACCTTTGTCTCAAATCATCAGTGCATCAAGGAAAGGTTTTCAAGCCTGCTCACACTGCCGATGCATTTTAAGCCTTTACATTCTGGCGTTCAGCACACATAATATACAAACAAAAAGAATTGGAAGTTTAATTTAGAATTGGGACAAAAGGCCCAGACACATGTGTCTCTATGAGAATGTTTGGGTGGGGGGCGGGCAGCAAGTGACAGCACATGTCACTGGCTGGGGCCTACAGGCTGTTTTTGGACTTTGATTGAGGGGACTTGTTCTGATTTTAACAAGTTTGCCAAGAAGACCTTCAGCTGGGCTGCATATGAGGCCCTGCTATTTTTAATATAAATGTAATGTTTTTAAATCCATCGACGGTTGTCCTAAACCAGATTTGGTCGTAAGCAGCTGTGCTGAAATTGTAAAATCTCACCCTTGTGTCTGGTTTCACATCTGGTAACTCACAGCTAACAGTTACAACTCTCCAATAGTAATTAAATGTTTTCTTTAAAAGAAAAAAAACACCCGCAATCATATATGGCAGAATGCATTATTAAAGGAGTATTTTGATTCACAACAACCACCACCAGGAAGGATCCAGCGAGAATTTTATAGGTAGCTGGGTACTTTTAGGTACTTTTTTTCTAAAGGTGTTGATCAAAATAAGTACACGTTACGAAAAGCAAAGGCAGTTTGCGATTGGGTGGGTACCGAGCAACATTAAGCAGCCGTAATTGCTGGTGAGGAGAATTGCCTACTCTTTGATGTCAACCATGGCTTTTCTTTTTTGTTTTAGAAAGGAAGAAACTTCAAAAGCCGTAATTTCAGGACAATAAAGTACTCACATTAATATAGGTAGCAACTTTAACTGTTCCTAAGCTCAGTAAAAAGTTTCAGGGTGAAAGTGTGCTAGGGAGAAGGAGAGAGAATTCAAATATTCCTAGATTTTTCCCAATGGGAACACAGAACCTAAAAATAATTTATAGCAGAACTTCTGAAAGTGACGAGGTGATGAAGATGCAGCTCATTCTTCATATTTTGAAACGTATGATTTTATTTTGAATTTTTAAAATCAATTGATAGGGTGTATTAAATGACTGGATTCTCCTAATAGTTTAAAAATTTTGGAATAACTCCTAGGCCATAGGAAACAGCCTTCCGAGACTGTGGCAATAAGGTATGATTTTAACGAGATATCAAATTATAAATCAGTTTTTTATTCCTCTCCATTATGTTAATATGGTGTAATTTAATAAGATCTAAAATATAAATTTGAGCTTTCCAATGCTCTTCTGGGAAAATTTCTCCTTTCATAAGCTGTTTTACTAAAGTATAACAAAAAGGAAGAAAAAAGTTCACAAATTATCATTGTCTTTAGCCTGATGAATTTTTCAAAGTTAGCTTTTTCCATTCACTCTATGAATTCAATGCAATGATTTCTAATTGATTTTCCAGGTTGTGTGCTCACCACACAATCCAGTTTTAAAAGCTAGTGATATTCTAATAATAATGCCGCAGAGTAAGAGAAGAGAAGAAATTCGCGAAAGTTTCTGAAATACAGTAAGCTTGGGGACCTGTCCTACTCTGTAACATTGAGTGGGTTAGTTCTTCCACTTGTATGGAAAAACTAAAGAATATGAAGTTTCCATAGACCCAAGTGGTATCTCATTAGAAGCCCTGAAATCATCCCCTGGAGGAGTCCAACTTTACCACTCTGTTGGCCCTATACTACTTTTTCCTTTTCCTTTTTTTTTGGGGGGTGGGGGTGGGGTGGGAGACTGGGAATTGAACCCAGAGGCACTTTGCTCTTGAGCTACACCCCCAGTCCTTTTTATTGTTTTATTTTCAGACAGAGTCTCACTAAGTTGCCCAGGCTGGCCTCAAACCTGAAAGCCTCCTGTCTCAGCCTCCCAAGTACTGGGATTATAGGTGTGCCCCATCATGCCTGGTGCCCCCACACATTTTATTTGGTGCAAATAGTAAGAAGACTTTTGGTATCCCAGTAACCTAGGAAGATAGAAAAGCTAGAGCAAATCTGGGGAACACTCGGCTCAGCGGAAGTCTGATTCCTGGCACATGACTGAGGGGGTGTTAATTACTCCAAAGTGAAATCAGAAAGGCTGGACAGGAAACAAGGCAGATGCCCGGTGAATTCTGAGAATTCAGAAAACCCTGCCCTTCGAGAGAAGCCAAGCAGTATCTCTGAAGAAGTGGGGGCTTTTTTCCAGCCTCTGCCTCTTTCCAGGGTCCTGCTGCTGCTGCCGCTTTCTACCAAAGTAAAGGGAGGGTGAGTGCAGGCTCCAGGATCGATTGAGGGAGGAGGGCATAGGGCTGCAGAGAAAGCAAGAAAAAGCTGAAACAATGAAATGTGCTGCTTTGAGCTATAAAAAAGCTCCCCACACAAAGGCCAGCTCACTCCCCCTGGAGAGAGGGCTTGCTGGGAGAGTCAGGACACTGAATTATGTATCTGCTTCTCTAATTGTAGACCGAAAATGGTATTTGCTGACACACTGAGCAGCCACACCACCCCGAAAGCCAAGTGCATGCCCAGGTTACTTTCACTTCCAATGCAAGGACCTCTGTTGTTTCCCCAGGGGAGACCTTTAGTGCAAGGTGCGGCGGGGAAAGCCCTGAAAGGAGATCTGAGGCAAGATTGAGGTCCTTATCTAATAAGGATAACCAAGCATACCCACACATCACCTGGCTTGGATACAATCAAAATAAAATTCCCTTTTTAGGTGCATGGTTGGCTTGGACAGGCCCTGCCAAGAGCCCTGGTACACACTTGAGATCTGGTATAACCCATGAGGGTCCATTAGTTCCTCTTTAGGTTTTTCGACTCATCCAGGATGGTAAGTTTTACCTGGACATTCTATGACCTCACACATCTGTAAAAGGCCCAGGAATCCAGCCAATGGTCACCAATGGAACAACTTTCCTCCCCACTCTGGGCCAGTGAAAGACTGTAGACACATTTGTCCTTTGAAAAAGAAAATACACCCAGAGCTGGGCAGGCAGCTTGTGGTGTCTGGTTTGTAATTCTTTCTGAGATGTTCTGATTACACTTCAGTCTCAAGATAGACCAAGGAAAGGAGGGCAGCGGCTCTCCTGCTGAGCAGAAAGGACCCCATCCTTCCCCACCCCAGATCCTTCACTGTGGCTCCATTCAGAACCAGCCGTCCTTTGAACCCTGCAATAAGAAGACAATTGCCATGGAGTGGTCATTTAATTCTCCTTCTCTCTTTCTGATGGCAAACATTAGCTGCTGGCTACAACAGGACCACCTGCAATGTGTTAGTCATTAAAAAGGTCACCGTTACTAAACATTTTAAACTGTGAATAGCATCGGATTAAATTAGGTGTAAAAAAAGTCATTTCCTCTCTGTGATAAACTCAGACACCTGCATAGGGCTCAAGTTTACCAGGGACATAAAGGGTCTCTCTCCCACTCACAGACCATTTGGGGATAAAAAAGCACAAAGCCCCATTTTGTCAGCTATCTCTCTGCCCTGGTAATAGGATTCCTTGAGTTTAATGATTGTGTGCACAGCTTCTTGAGATGGGTTATGATTGGATAGGCAGGAATCAAAACTCTCATTTGTTTTTGCCTCACTGAAGTAACTTTAACATATGGATAGGAATATAAGAATATTTTTTTTCTTTTGATCTCCTGTGTTTTCATTTCCTTTGAATCCACTAGAGTGTTCAACACCCTATCAGCCTATCACAATTACCCCAAATCGAGCCCAGGGCAGGGCAAGCAGAGACAGAGACTGGTTGGCATTTGCAGAGCTTTGGGCCAGCACTGTGCTAGGCATCTGCTTACAGCTGGCGGGCCTTCCCTCCTCCTGACCTCAGAAAGTGATACCTCATCAATAGATGGAGAAACACGGGCTTTGAGAGAGGAAGTCACTGGCCTCATTCCTTATAAGTGGAAGGTCTCTGTCTTCCTGTCATTCGGCTGAGGTCACCATCCTCTCTTACCTGGCACACAGCATTCCTACTCTGCTTCCGTGCTTACCTGGTGAGAATCCTCTTCTACTAACAATCAGTGTGTGATTTTGAAGACTTGAGTTGCATTATGTCCCTACCTGCTTAGAAACCTCCCATGGACTCTCAGTTAATAAAAGAACCCAAACTCGACTATTTAAATTTCCTCTGATCTCCTTTGTACCCCTCTTCCTTTCCCTCCCCACATTCTGGCTAATCTTCCAGCTTTCTCTCTGGGCCTGGACACCACACCTGCTCCCTTTGCTCTGAAGGCTGTCCTCATGGGTATGGGGTGTGTGTGTGTGTGTGTGTGTGTGTGTGTGTGTGTGTGTGTGTGTATCCCACACCTTCTGCTTATTAAGGAATCAAGTGAAATACCAGGCAGCAGCCTGCCCCTTCTTTCATTAGACGTGGATGCCCCTCTGGCTCTCTCCATTGCATCACCTGCTAGGTACTTTGCCCTCTGAGATGCCTTGCTCATTGTTGGTTTTCTTCCCCTGGATTACACAATCTGTCTGGTAGGAACCTTATTCTGTTCTCTGCTATATCCATTGTGCCTGTATAGCGCCTTCCCTAAAGTGGTTGCTTACAGAAAGAGTCAATGAGCAAATGTGTCACAGAGTTGAATTCGGCTTTTGGTGGCTCCAAAGCTCATGTTATTTTTGCAGCATAATTGTGATGACTGTTAAACTAGACATGGATGCCTGGAATATAGGTAGGAAACATACCTGACTTCACGGATGGCTTTCTATTTCTGACCTTTCCTTTCACCACTACATGCTTTAGAAAAACAACAATAAACACGTGAGACTCCCTGTCTTGGGATTTAAAATAATTTATGTATTGCAGTTGACATTGTGGAGGAAAGCTGGAGCCTAGCCATACCCACACTCAGTCCCTATACAAGCAAGTCAGTCCCCCATGTCATTGATTAAGGTCTGTTTCCCCTAACAGATAATAGGTTCCTTTAAGGACATTGCCACTCAGCATAGTGTTGTGTAATGAGTTAGTATTTATCAGTCTCTTTTTAGATATAGATTAAATAATTTACTATTATATCCTTTTAGATCCAAAGAGATTGTTTTCCTCAACTTTTCTGCTTCCTTATAATCTTCTGTGCTGCATATGTATCTGCTATAGGATCACAGTAGACATTTAGTATGTATTTGTTGCAACAAAATAAGGCTTTTCTCAAAAAATAAATGCAAAAAGGAAGGAAGGAAGGAAGGAAGGAAGGAAGGAAGGAAGGAAGGAAGGAAGGAAGGAAGGAAGACACTGAGTTTTATATTTCATGACAGGCTTCAGACATGACCATCCTCATGTGCAGTGCAGAAGATAAACACGCACCCATGAAAGTAACTGGGAATTGTCAAGGATAATTGAGGAACAGGAGGAAATTATTCTAGTGACATTTAAAGACATTTACCCCAACATTTTCTCTAATAGTTTGGTAGAAATAGTATTCAATAGAAAAAAAATTGAATTTCAACTAATTGGAAAATGACTGAATAAATTGTGGCCCATCCCTACTATGTAATGCTAGGTAGTTCTTATAATGAATGAGCTAATTCTTTACTACCTAAAGGATTTCTTAAATGCAAAAACTAACTAAAAATTCAAATATAGTGTAATATATATATGTGACTATTTGTATAGAAACATATGTGTTTATAGGTGTGCATTTATTTGTATAAGCATGGAGAAATATATGGAAGGACATATACCAGGGTGTTAAAAATCTGTCATCATTGTAGAAGGAACAGAAAGATTGTGGTAAATGAAGTCATTAACTCTTCCTGTATATATACTTTATTGCTTCTTTTTTTTTTATAATGAGAGTGATGCTTTTGAATAAAAATATGTGAGAAAACAAATGTTAAAGCAAAGCGCAAAGTTTTTCCCTGGAAGAAGGCTTATATTCCAGCTAGGTGATAATTTCTAGTGTCTTCAGTGACTAGCGAGTTAACTCTCTTTTGTTGCTCCATGTCCCCTGGTGAGCTCAGCTCTTGCTCACAATCCAGTTATTAAGAATAGATGGCAGGCTGCTGGGAACTGACCCTAAGGAAAGAGTCCAAAGAGAGAGCTCAGAGAAAGCTCCTTCCTGGAGTTATTTGTCACATTGCTATTTTGTAAGACTGTAATATTGGCCACAACATAAATGCTATCATTAAGGGAAAAATGAAATATGATATATCCACTAAGAAATATTAGGAGCCTCTGAAAGTAAAGCATCCCATAATTTACAACACTCAGAAAAAGGCTTATATTGCAATCATGATTGAAAAGCACAATACACAAAATGAACTGCTCAATTAGTACAAGAATATAAAAATGATCAGGAAAAGACAAAATATAAAAAGACACAACTGACAGACTAAAACATCTTACAGAGATACTTAGAACTCCCAAAACCTCAGAGACTCTGGTTATTACAGGAATATTCAGCAGCTGCTCTAATTGATTCTAATTGAATCACTAGGGATATCAGTCCTACAGTTCCATGTCCCAGCTTCATATCATTTAAGAGGACATAGTTTTGGCCAGTATTTTCAAACAACCCAAGATCACCACCATTATTTTTTGTTTGTTTCTTTCTGTCAATTACATTACAAGAAAGAACTGCATGTATCTTGAGAAATAAGAAAAAAAAAAATGGAACACTATTTGTTCAATTTGTAAACTTTTTTTTTTTTTTTTGCGGTACTAGGGATTGAACTCAGGGGCATTCTACCTCTGAACTACATCGCCCCACCCCCAGCCCTATTTTTTATTCTTTATTTTGAAATTGAGTCTCACTAAGTTGCAGAGTGCCTCACTAGATAGCTGAGGCTGGCCGAGAACGCGGATCCTCCGGTCTCAGCCTCCCGAATGCTGGGATTACAAGCGTGCGCCACCACACCCAGCTCAATTTGTAAACTTGAGCAATGTCTGGGGAGATCTCAGGGGAAATGATTTTTATTAGTCTTAAGCATCATGAGGAAATGTTAAACCTGTTTCATTTTTTGAAAACCCAAGAGAAAAAATAATTTAAGGGTAATCCAAAGAGGTTGGTCTATAGAAAATGGTGGGCACGGGATAGGAGTCACAAGGTCTTACATTCATTTATTCAGTCACTCATGTATGTCTATTGTGTGCAACACACTGTGCTGGCCTGTAAATTTGTTAAAACCATATGTTCCTC
Source organism: Graphiurus murinus (assembly GCA_004027655.1). Lineage (NCBI taxonomy): Eukaryota > Metazoa > Chordata > Mammalia > Rodentia > Gliridae > Graphiurus > Graphiurus murinus. Next base: position 84,200 of record PVLC010001602.1, on the reverse strand, counting down.
GCAATCAGGTGCAGTCTGTTAAGAAGAGTGATTTTTAAAAGGAAAGAAGTCATCTCTGATTCTTAGGAGAGTAGATGTGATTCTAAAACAGAGACACTCCTAAAATAAATGTCCCCCAGAGCGCTGACTATTAGAAGGCAGTGCTTAAGAACATGATTTTGGCGGAAGGCACAAGACCCAACTCTACCAGGAAAGTTATTTAACTTTGGTAAGTTTAACTTTGGGTAAGTTATTTAACCTCTATAGGAATGATTTCCTCAACTGTAAAATGAGATTGTAGCACTCCACACATCATAAGAACAAGAATTGAGATTCCAGGAGAGGTGGCTCATGCAGGTTGTAACATAGGACCTGGCACCTAACTTCAGCCAAATAAGCTAAACAAACAGTAGCTACAGTATTATTAAATACTTTCTCCGTCTCAGTTATTTTAGCCAGTGCAAGGTGGACCTTACAAGTGTTGCTGTGGAATACAACGCATTCCCTCCTTCAGACACTCATTGTACTCTGCAAGGTGTGGAGCTAGGTTCTAAAACATTCCAACCTGTTACTATTAATCATTTCCCTTGGAAACCTTTCCGGAGCGGGCTCCTGAGTGAATTGTCAATGGGCTGTGGGTGTGAGAGCAGAAGGGATCTTACTCATGTGGGAGCTGCTCTGCCCTTCCCTGGTGTGATACAAATTAGAGGGAGGCTGTGTGGCTGCCTCCTGCTCCCAGGGGCCCCTCCGGCGAGGGCTTCTTGACAGCATTGTGGTTTGGGTTGTCATCACGACTAACCACTCATTTCTCAGCTGACGCCCTGTGTCACTGCACATCCCAGCAGGGCTGTGGGAAAGGCGCCTGCAGAGCAGTCAGAGGCAGGAAGACATGCCGCCCTGGGGGGATGAAGAGACGGGCTCAGCTGGGCTGCGGGGCTGGGCTCAGCAACTGGGGAAAATCAAATGCTGTTGAAGCCAGGCACCTAATGTGAAAACTCAGATTTCTCCTTTGCTTTCCAGATCAGTATGAAGCTGCTGCAGATGCTTTGCATAATCTTGCATGGGGCTATGTTGCAAAGCAACTTCTGAATTCCTGTGGACACTAGAGTGTTACCCCAATCCACAGGGCCAAGCATGCACATAACAGGAATGAAAGTCTATCTTTATGGAGTCGTAAATTTCTTGTAGGAATTACCGATTTTTCTCAAATACCATTACTATACCCACTTCATATATGTGGAAACTAAGAAGCAAAGAGATGAAGGGATTTTTGCAAGTTTGCATAGGAGATGGAGCCAAGGTTCAAGTCCTGGCAGTGGTCTGAAGATGATCCCTGTGCTCTGCTGCCTCCTAATTAAAACACTCAAAGAGTGAGTGCTTCTCAGAGGACCTGCCGAGCTAGGTCATGTCTTCACTGGAAGACTCTCAAGGCTTGGGTTTAAACAAGAAATTTCCTAGAAGACTCCAATTTAAACTATTTTCAGCCTGAGCTACATAGCATTGACTGATTTCATTGAATCCTCTTCTTACCAAGCAAAGAGGAATTAGGACAAGTGGGTGGGAAAGGTTTTGTTTTCTCTTGAGAGAAAGAGGCTCTGGAGAGATGGGTCTTCCTCTAATTCTGGAGGGTAGATGAGAGCACAGAGAACCAAGACAAAGGCTCTTGGAGAGGCTAAGATGTCCTGATGCATCTCTATGACAATTTGTCCAGTTGGTCCTGCTGATTCAAAAGTTTTGCCCTTAATTCTTTCTTTGCAGAAGAGTTACCTATACTTCCTTGTTTGAATATTCTCAAGGTCAGTGGGTTAACAGGTATCAAAGAGCTCAAGAAACTATTTGGCTAAAAGCCTTGTCCTCAGACAATATCAAAGTCAAAGCCACCTTTAGGAGCACCAAGTCCAGCTCAGTCCAAGAAGATGGGAATTTACTGGTCACCTAGGTGGCCGCAGCTCCTGCTTTGGGTAGGAGGGCTGGAAGAGGAGTAAAAATAAGCTGATAGGTGCCTAACGGATCCCAGCTACTGGAAGTATGGACATCAAACTATTCTTTGTGTGTGTGTGTGTGTGTGTGTGTGTGTGTGTGGTACTGGGGATTGAACTCAGGGGCATTCTACCTCCGAGCTACACCCCCAGCCCTATTTTTTTATTCTTTATTTTGAAACCGAGTCTCACTAAGTTGCAGAGTGCCTCACTAGGTAGCTGAGGCTGGCCGCGAACCCGGATCCTCTGGTCTCAGCCTCCCGAATGCTGGGATTACAAGCGTGCGCCACCACGCCCGG
>PVLC010001602.1:27500-81843 GCA_004027655.1 Graphiurus murinus | reverse complement strand
TCAAACTATTCTTGATGGACCATTTCAGTTGGAAAAGTTAACCTTTGTGTGAGATGAAGAAGTGCCTGCAAAGGAACAAAGAGGAAAACAAGTTAAGAGAAAGTAAGTTGGAGAGGGAAGAGTAGTAAAGAAAGAAAAGGGAAGAGGCCTAAGATAATGAAGAAAGAGTAACCTGGCTGGAAGATGGGAATAAAAGAGTCAAGGGAGCCGGGCGTGGTGGTGCACGCTTGTAATCCTAGCATTCGGGAGGCTGAGACCGGAGGATCTGGGTTCGCGGCCAGCCTCAGCTACCTAGTGAGGCACTCCACAACTTAGTGAGACTCGGTTTCAAAATAAAGAATAAAAAATAGGGCTAGGGGTATAGCTCGGAGGTAGAATGCCCCTGAGTTCAATCCCCAGTACCACAAAAAAAAAAAAAAAAAAAAAAAAAGAGTTAAGGGAGACATATAACTGTGGCCAAGGGACCCTGAGGAACTAGAATGCCTAACAGTTAGCTTTAGGTTTTTACTGGATTGGGTGAAACGTGCTACATCCAATTGCACTGTGAGGCATTTGGAGGAAATCAAGACAATGGGGCCCAATTGCTTGTTTGGATTCCAAGAAGCAAATGCTTTGGGAATGGTTACCAGAGGGAGATGGGAGAGACTGACAACAAGCAGATGCAGGAACTCAGAGTGACATCTGGGTGAGGCAGGTCCCCAACACAATCCCTGGAGCAGTGAGACTTCAGCACATCAGAACCACCTGGACATCCTGTTGCAACATCTTTGGCTCGACTCCACCTCCAGAGTTTGGCTCAGTCTGGTGCAGGATGGGGCCTGAGAATTTGCCTTTCAAACATATACTTAGGTAAAGCTGATGCTGCTGGTTCCACCTGGAGAAACCCTAGAGATATTTTGAAGCATGCTGCGTGTCCTACTAACTGTGGGTAAGGAAATTGCTCAGTTTTATCTGAATCTCAAAGGAAAGTCTGATTTCTAGATTGGATAAGGAGTAACATACAGAGAGGTACCAATGAGTTCCAAGAGAGTAGTTTGGAATTTCAAAGAGAATGCATGTAACTCCTTTGCATGTCATGCTAAATAGGTACTGCCAGGCTCCCTGCAGGGTTAAAAGTGTGACAACTTCTCGTTTATTGTAAAAGAATCTAATTAAGGATCAGGAAACTTAAGTTTGAATTCGGGCTCAAACTCTCACCATTTGTGTAGCTGTGAGGCACAAGTCTTTAACCTCTTTGGTCCCTTTTTTTTTTTTTACCTTACCCTAGGGGATTTTTCACTGATTATTGCTACTACCACCATGCTAGCTTCCTGGTCCACATGTGGGTACAAGATTCTGACCTTGATTCACTGTAACATACTTGAGAAGAGGCTTGGGGGTCTGTGTTTGTGTTCCTTGGAAGAAGTCTGAGATAGAGCTCTTCATGCGGGAGGTTTTTTGGAGCTCTTCCTGCAGGAGGGTACAGTTTGGATCTTAAATATCCCCCCAGAAGTCCATGTGTTAAATACTTGGTCCCCAGCTGATGGAACTTTTGGGAGGGGATGGAAACTTGAGGAGATGAAGCCTAATTGGAGGAAGTAGGTCATAGGAGCATGCCCTTGAAGGGCATATAGGGGCTCTGGCTCCCTCCTCCTCCTCCTCCTCCTCCTCCTCCTCCTCCTCCTCCTCCTCCTTCCTTTCTCTCTCTCTCTCTCTCTCTCTCTCTCTCTCTCTCTCTCTCTCTCTCTCTCTCCTCTTCTCTTTCTCCTTTCTCTCTTTCTCTTTGCTTCCAGCTTCTATGAGGTGAGCAGCTTTACTCTACCACTAGCTCCTCACCATGATGTCATAGGCCCAGAACCAACGTGTCCAAGTGCCCATGAACTAAAACCCTGAAAACCATGGGCCCAAATAAATTTTTCCTTCTTATAACTTGTTTATGTCAGGTATTTTGTCACAGTGACAGAAAACTTACACAGGAGCCATGTAGTGAACAACACCTATAAAGAAATGGTGAACACGGATTTGGGCACAAGGAGATGTTGGGCTGGGATAAAGTTACAACAGAGGTCTCAGCCTGCCCTGTGGGGAGCTCCAGAGCATGGTTACTCTTTCTATTTATCCTAGTTGGAGGCAAGGGGACTAGGCTTTTTATCCTCATGTCTACCTTGCGTTGCACTGTCCCTGGGAAGAAGGTGCAAGCATGGATTAGGCAGCTCTCTTTGGACAAAGGCAAGACTTGAGCTGCAAGTTATCCTTAGCCAACACTCCCCAAGGCTGGGAGAATGAGTGCTTCAGTCCTGAAGTAGAAAGCAGGACCTACTATATAAGTTGCAGGACACCTTGATAAAAATTGAGAGCTTCAAGATGGTTTTGAGTGCCACACCCAAGAAGCTGGTGTGCCACACCCAAGAAGAGGGTGCCAGGGATGGATCTGGGTGGTCTATTGTGGTGTCCATTTCAGTGTTATAAAAAGGAAATGAACACACAGGGAGACCACCAACTGGTATGCCAGCTAACAATAGAACCTCCTTTGCAGCTTAAGGTCAATTACAAGGTGCTGTCAACATAGATCTTGAAGCAAAGGCTTGTCTTTTAGGCATCCTCAGGTCCCCATAGACTCCCTGAGGCAGACATATAGACCAAGAGACATTCTCTGGACTGTGACTCTGGGGCCACTAGGTTTTGATTCTCAGCCACATGACCTGCCCCTCCCTTGGTGACAGTGGGAATGTCCACTCCTTTCTGGAGAAACCTTCCCTACCCCTGGGCTGTACCCTTGCCCCACAGAGAGTGCTGAGCAATCATCTTGTAGCACGCATTCTTCCAGAGGTGCACGCTGAAGGAACAGAGGACGTTTCTCTCCAGCATCTTCTCATTCTTCCTCTGCAGCTCAATGCCCAGCCCGCCCAGGCGAGGCTGCTTCCTGCTGTGGTTGCTGACCTATTTCTCAGCTTCAGCATCATGGAAGTACCTTAAAATGAGTGAAAATAAATGTTTTGTTTGATTATTTTTTCACCAGCCAAACCCCAGGGTTTCTGGACCCTGTCTTTCAGTTCTTTCAAATAAAACTTGAAGCAAAGAATAATCCCCTCTACACAGTCTATCAGAGTTTCATTTTCTCTCCCTTTTTAAAATGTGTTCCAACTCCAATTCGGGAGCCTCCAGAGCCCATTAAACCGGCTCAATAAGATGCAGTGTTTGCCCCACACAGGCCTTCTATTCTAGCTCACAGGCGTGTCTGCTCCAACTCCTTCCCCTCTTTATTCCACTTGCAGAATGTTGGAGAGGTGGTTGGATTTCCTTTTAATTTTCTTTTATCTATCCAGTGATTCGAAATGTGGATAGGAGGCAGCCTTTCTCTCACATCCGTCCTTCCCTCACCCTGGAATGTGTCTTTGCTGGGCGCGTGAGAGGCAGGATTGAGGCTCAGCTCTTCCTGTCTATACCTCCACCCCCAGGCCCTGAAAATGAAAATAAGGAAACTGGGGTTGTTCTCTGAATTCTCGCCACAAAAAACAAAAACAAAGAAAATTGGTCATTTTTAGCCCTTCTTTGTTGAGTCATCAATACATGGTCTATATAGTATAATAATTAGTTATGTAAGCTTATAAAGCATTTTTACACGGAACCTTTTAAGTGGTATGTGTGTATGTATATATGTGCATAGGGTTTATGTATTAAATATGTATACAGTAAGTGATTATATATGATGCATTATATATTCATATTATATAAAACCACTTAGAAGGTAGATATGCAAGTGAATATATAGTATATTAAGAATATATATCACATATATGCATAGATCCATATATTGTATATTCATTTACTCTTTACAACAACCTTATGAGACAGCTCTTTTAGTTTTACATATATAGTACTTTTATATAAATGTTATAATATATATTACATGTAAAAACATTTAGGATATTTGTTTATCAGTCAACAAACACATTTTTACTTAATCTTTATCAAAACCCTATGAGATAGCGATTATAATTATTCCCATGTCTTAGATGCAAACACTGAGGCAGAGAACAAGGTTCTCTGACTTGTGAAGGTGCCTCAGCTGGTAAGAAGCAATGTGGGAGCTGAGGCCAGGTAATTTTGGCTCCAGAGTCTGGGCCTCTAACCACCACCTCTCATCTCTAAATGGAAATGGGAAGTGTCAGACCACAAGGTCTCTAATCAGTATAAACTAGATATAATCTCTGGGTAGGAAAATATGATTATGCTTTTGTAAGAATATAATGTGATTATTCCTTGGTGCCCATTTTGCACATGTGAAACACAAGTATACTTTTGTATACTTTTGAGTGTGCTCTATCCTGCCTGCAGGAAAAAAAAAAAAAAAAAAAAACTTGGATAAACAGACGGAGGTGGCAGCCTTGGCAGCAGGAGGAAGGAAACTCGGAAGGAAGGACAGAATCTGCCTGTGTGCCCCTTGTCCTCTCTAGGAGGCACACAGGCATTCAGACCTTGCTCTTGCTTCTCTCTACCAGAGGCCTCATCGTGGCTTCAAGAGCTCATTCCTCGCCTGGCTCACATGAATCGCTCGCCGTGCTTCCCAGGAGTCCTGACTCTGGGCAGAGAGCTGTAGAAGTGGCATCTGCTGTTTTCTGACTAGGATCAGCTCTCCTCTACTGTCCACTAGGAAGTTGCCTGGTAGGTTAATAAGAAATGCATTTCTCATTAATTTGACTGACATGAGATACAAACGGATGCTACATGGATTTTTCAGCCTTGAAGTTGGGATTACATTGCTGTGTCTTCTACCCTATGCTCTATTCCAGTCTGACGCCCAAATCTCAATTGCTGAGGCCTCCTGGGAGGCACTGGGGACTCCCAGTGGGCCACTTTTTCGACCACCTCTTCTTCCTTCAACCTACCTGGAGTCTGGGCCATCCCATCTCAGTATGATTTGCAACCTCTTCTTAAATTCTCCAAACTTCCAGGTCATGAGAACATTTCTGAAAATGGTAGATGTCACTGAGTTTGGGAGAAAGGGAGAAAAATATTTACATCACAATAAACCACACAATAAATCACACTTTATATTGAATGTTAGGCATTGTAGAAAGTCTTAACTGCCCCAAACTGCCACATCTTTTGACTGGTCACTTCACACCATCTCACCTGCTTCCTGGTCTTTCTGCTCCCTTCCCAGGAGCCAAAGAGGACCTTCTCTCTAAGTAGGCACCAACACACCAGTTCCGTTGATACCTTGATAACACATGCATTTACCTTCTTTTTTTTTTTGCAGTACTAAGGATTGAACCCAGGGGCATTCTACCTTCAAGCTACACCCCCAGCCCTATTTTTTATTCTTTATTGTGAAACAGGGTCTCACTAAGTTGCAGATGGCCTCACTAAGTACCTGAGGCTGGCTTCAAACCTGCGATCCTCCTGTCTCAGCCTCCCAAGTCCTGGGATTACAAACGTGTGCCACCACGCCCAGCTTGCATTTACCTTTTCTCAAGGATTATTTTAAACAAATACAATCAGTTCTTCCCCTCTCCCCCCCAAGAATTCCAGTTCCACAAATTTGAGGGCACAAAAGTCTATTACATGGATATACTGCATTTTATTCATTCCGCTGTCAATTGCATCTGCCTTATACCTAACTGAGCTATTCCATGCCTATGGTTGCTATGAGCTACTTTACGCACATCTTGCTGAGTACATATTCTCAATACTACTGCACATATACCTACAAGTGAAAATGCTGAGTCAAAAATAGAGCCTGTGTTTGGCTGTGGTTCATATTGCTATTGTTTTCCAAAGTCTCTACACACAAAATAACAGCCTTGGCCCGCAGCCTATGAGATATCCCAGTGTTTGCTTCTGCATCCTAATCATACAAGCAAACCAGAGGCTTTGAAGATGAAGACTCGCTGGAGGACGGTCAGTTGTCCCTACCACCATAGGAGACTGAGCCAGCGGAGGCCAAGACCAGCAGCTCCGGCTTGGAGTGAGGTGGTTTCCCACTGGCTTCCTCCCACTATTGTGACTTTTAGATAGCTGAGCGAGCCCAGAAGAGAGGGAAAACAATTGCTGAATGCTTCTCTGTGTCATGAGGGTAAAACCCATTATTATGAAAAATGTTAATCTTCCCTCTTCTGGGTAGAAATAGCTCCCTCTGTCAGGGAATGCCTTGTTTAAAGAACCCTGTGGTTTCAAAGAACTTTTAAAGTTCCAAAGAGCCAGAGACCCCATTCATCGGCACCACAGGACCATTTTTGCATTATTTGACCTGATGATTTCTTATCTAAGTCTTCAAGACTAGTCATGGAGGAAGGGTCACATACCAGACAGGTCTCTCTCTGTTTTCTATATACACACAAAACAAGATGATTTTAAGTTAATTGGGAGAGTACCTCTCTACAGCTCACTATAATTCACAAAACACCTGACTTTTCTTGCAGTTTTCCAAGAAACTCCACTTTCATCCAAAGACAGAGAGTAGGTTATCAGAGTAAGATTCTTTGGTAAATTTTTAGCCAAGACATTCTGGTTGGATATACACATTTGATCCAGCTTGGAGCCTCATCCTAGTAAGCTGATGTTTAACTTCAATAAGGATCAGAACTTTCAATTCACCTCTGTGCTTGTCATTAGTGCTGTTTCTCATGTGGTAGGGCTGCTGCTCATGGGAATCAGACCATAGGACTAATTCTGGACAATGAGTTGTGAGTAGAAGTGACCTGCGCCATATATGGATAGTCTCTCCCCCAACACCCAGGGACTGAGACAGGGCTTTGGGTATGTATGCACGTGCTCTAGCATTGAGCTGCACCCCAGCCCCTGACAGGAGCTTCAGTTTGTGTTCTCAATCCCTTCACAACTCACTCATACCCTCTGGACAGTACCAGCAGCTTACAATCTGCGGCCACCTCCTCTTATCATACAGACCAGAGCCTTTCTTGTTTTCTGTCACTGAGATTTGGGTATTATTTGTCACAGCATCATAGCTAAGCCTATTCTAGTTGATATAGTGTCTCTTGTTCAGCTTACGCCCTCATTAAAATATGCACTGGTTTGCTTCATTTCAGTCCTTAAAGAACGAGAGCCTCCTGATAGGGTTTCTTTCAAGTAAGGAATGAGAAATACATTACTCTGTTATTTAAATAATAATAAATAATATGCATTTGTTAAATCAGCAATCATATCAGGAAATGGTAAGAAAATATGAGGAGAAACTAAGAGCAGATGAAAGGAACTCTGCTCCCCCTGGAGATGCTCATGGGAAAGTACTGGCATGGGACCTCATGCAGAATCGAAGAGCAGTCTTACAGAGCAAGCGCATGACCTGAGGAAGGGCAGGGTCAGTTCTTCAGACTGGTCCTACCAGACAGCTTCTCACACACTCACTCACTCACAAGCGAAATATCCCTGGGGTAGGGGCAGAACTGCAGTGGCAGAATCAGCATCCTCAAATGATCCTTTACATATTAGGGAGTTTGGGGGCACACATTTCTGAACACAGAAAAGGAGAAACAACCCATCAATTAGGCTTGTTTTATTTCAAGTCACCTTTGAAAGCCAAGTAGGTCACATATAAGTGACTCACTCTGGGGGCTGAATCTATTTCTGTCTTGCTCACTGTTGTAATCTCGGTGTTTAATGTAATACTTGGCACAGAGGAAGAGCTTGGAGGGGTAGAAAAGTGAATGGATAGGTGGGAGAGGGGAGGTTGGCAGCAAGTTACCTCTTTTTTATTATTCCAAAACTTTGCAAAAAGACCACAATAACCATTCTTTCTACTGACCCAGGACAGTGTAGTTCTCGGAAAGGCCAAGTTTGCCTACCCAGCCCCCAGACAGGATCATTTAACCTAATGGTGTCTGTTGGTCTGATCCAGAGAAGCAACAATCAACAGAGAAAGCGATGTTGCTGCAGGAGCCAACAGATCAATCGCCAAGACCCACCTCTGGCTGTGACCTCCCGTGAACACTCAGGCATCAGGAGAAGGAGTGCCTGAAGTCTAGATGACAGGTTGCCCAGTTCCAGTCCCAGCTCTGCTACTTCCCGCCCTCGGACCTTTGCTCCTCTGCAAAATGAGGAGGTTGATTAGCTCAGCAATTGTGCACTCAGAATCGCCAGGAGCTTTGTATACATGCAGATTCCCAAATGGCACTCCCAGAACTTCTGATCCCTGAGCTTTGGGGTGGGACCTGGAATCCTGTTTTTTAATAGACCCCCCGGTGATCCTGGCATGGCTGAACTCTAAAACCACCCTTTTGGCATCATCAAAATAGGGGCTCTCTATGTTACTTACACAATCTAATCTTCAATGGCTTAATCAAAACAACTTTGAAAATATCTGATTCTCTCCCAGGCAGTATTTTTAGGTGTAAAATAAATCAATAAATCCCTGCCACAATGAGATTACTTTTGAGTAGCCAAGCATCCTAACCCTTATAAACACTGCTCCCCACTCCCCTGTCAGCCCTGCATGAGGTCCTGTGTCAGCATTTCACCATGAGCATCTTCTGAAGAAGTGTACTTTCTTTCATCTCTTCAGTTCCTGCTCACATGTCCTTACAATCAACGTAAAAAGGATGGTGTAGGGATTTCATTAAGTAAGCCAACTCCTTAAAATTGTTTTGAGATGTAGCCCCAAATTCCTTTGGTGTGTTTGCTAGACTCAAAAGCAATATTCTTTGGCTCTTGTCAAGTTCTGCACTTAAACACTTAGGGGCTTCCGAGAGAGAGACCATATGCACAGCTAAGTCTAGCCCCCATTTTGAACAAGAATGCCCAGGGTGTATGGTAGATTGGGAATGTAATCAATCCTTGCCCAAAATTGAATAAATCCCCAAGGACAGCATGAGAGTTCATTTTCAGAAAGATAGGGGAGGATTTGTGGTAGAGGACACAATTATTTTCTCTATCTCAATTTTTTAGGCTTCAGAGGACTCCAAGATCCTACATCTTTTCCTCCTAAGTATTGCCTAGGAGCTAATTCCAGAGTTACCTTGCTCCCCAGGCAATCTTGGTCGTTTGTATTCCTAGAAGTCTTGCTCATGGAATTTTGGGGTTAACCACATAAAGGATCTAGATTTTAATCCCAGAATTCTAATTTCCTGCCTGAGGCTCCTGATGGGCACCATGCCCAGCCAGTACCCGGAGCAGCAGAAGTGGTGGGTTTACAAGATATGCAGCGTGAGGTCATGCCCCAGTGACATCCGAAACGGACTCTTCTGGAAAATTTCATGAAATTCATGAGCAACTGTCATCAGATACAAAGGGCGAAGAAGCTGAAAACCTAGAGTTTGTGATGTCCTGTTTGGATATGGTTCTTTTCTTGGTGACTTGTGGGTGACTACCCGTATTATTTTCTTTTCTAACTTAGTTTCACTCTCCTCCATTCAAATATTGATATTTCACAGCTGCTTCCACTGTAACAATGACTATAGTTCAATTATGTCCTTGCATGTGTCAGGTATAGTACAGTCTAATTTAATCTTCATTACACATGGCCATATTGCAATTATACATGCTACCAAATGTTAACACATATTTAAACCTGCGATTCCTTTGTCACTGATTTACAAAGAGGTACCTGAAAGGAAGCAGATGTCATAATTACACGCTTATTCAGCTCATTTTAAACTAAGTCTCCAAGTAAATTACAGATGAGCCAGGCATGTCTTGAAATTAATGTAGTGATAGGACACTAATGCTACGATTCATTATGGTTTGTCAATGTGCCGTACTTCTGGAATGTGCGATAAAATTATATTAATACTCTGCTAATGAGATTAATGAATATGAACACGCAGGAGAAGAATAGGGCCCTTTGTTCAACTATTGAAAAAATAACATATAGGTAATTAAAAAGAATTAATCAAACCATGTAGAGCCTCATTTATATTAAATTAATTTGTCTGGTTTCATTTCTAATAATTAATCACTTTTTGCAAATTACAAAGCACTTCAGGCGGACGGAAGCACTACTGTAGGAGTTGTGATTCAGAATATTTAGAACGATCAAGGTGGTCCCTGTGGGTTCATATTAATTAAGGTTTAACAGTTTGGAAAATTGTAGCAATATTTTATGATTCATGTAATTAAACTCTGTAACAAAATGTCACAACTGCTAGTTACTTCTGCGCCTGTGATTTATATCTTCCCCCTTTTGGAAAGGAAGCAGGAGAAATGAAGTCTTCTCAAACGTGCCGACACAGTCCATGGGAAAGCAAGCTGGTGGGCTCGTTGCAAAGTAAAACACCTCATCAGGGCACGGTGCACCCTTCCAATCTCAAATTCCACCATAGGGCTATGCAAATGAGGGGGCGTCATATGATGTGACATATGGTGAAGTCTTCAGGGTCTCTTCTGGCACGTTTGCTTGGATAAAAACAGAAGAGCAAGCATTATGAACCTCCTTCCCAAACTGACAGGGGTGCGTTATAGCTCCCGCGGATGGGGACTCCCAGGCTTCTGCACCCTTGCTCCCAGGAAGAAAGGTGCTGGTGCTTGGACATCCTGCCATCTGGTTTCTATGGCCACGACACCTCCTAGAAACCATTCCCTTAGTTTCAGTCCTAGGAAGACTGGAATGGCTCTCCTAGGAAGTGTCTCCTGGCAAGCGGTGGCTAGGAGAGCTATTTGTGCCCTGGCCAAGGGTAGCTCTCTTCCTGGCTGCAGAAGCACACAGAGCAAGGTTTCATCTGGAGGCCCCACAGTGTAGTCTAATTCTGCACCCTGCAACAGAAGCAGCTGGAATTTCTTCCCCTAATGCAGATGTGCTGGCTCTCTCCTCTTGTCTCTTCACACTTTCTCCCTCTCCTCTTCCTGGACTGTGCCCAAGGAGGCTGAGCCCTGGAGATTAGGATTCTGAGGTCTCTTGACAGAGGGCAATGGCTGGATCCAGGGGTCACGCCAGCTGGAATTGAAGAGGCACCGCGCTGCCTGGGTGCTGTGTCTCTCCCAGACGCACAGTCCCTCACATGTCAGTGGTCCCCTTGGGCAGGCATTCCTCCAGGGCTCTGGTGACCCTGGGGCTGGTGGCTTCTCACTGCTTCTAGCTTTGGGGTGCCTCAACATCTCCTGTTTGGTCCCTTTACTCAGTTTCTGTTCTGTATACAAAGGATTCCTGAAAGCGTCTTCATTTGAAATGCCTAACAGTGAATTCATGGTCGGGCTCCACCCCCAGGGATTCTGACTCAGGTGATGTGGGATGGGGTCTAGTCTCTGCATTTTGTTTCTATCACTTCTGATGATTTGGGGGGAGGTAAAGGAGAGAACCCCTGCATTAGCGGGAGTCCAGAGAGAGTGGTAATGCTAACATCCTACTTACTACAGGTCAGGTTTAAGTATATATAAATATGCTTTTAAATATATTGATGTATTTCATCCTCATGGCAACTCTAAGAAACAGTTCTGTCGTTATTCCCTTTTATAGATTGAGTAGCTGAGGCAGAGAGAGGGCAAGCAGCTTGCCAAGTTCACACAGCTGCAATGACCACTCTCTGCTGTCTTAACATGAGTCTTGCTCATCTACTCGAAGAAATTGAACCACAAAGAACCTGCTTATTTATTCAGGCTTACTTTGATTTATGTATTTATTCATTCATTCATTCCCAAACACTTTAATGAATAGCTATTACCTCCCAGGCATTGATTGAACTATATACTACTTATCAAGAATAGAGTTAAAAAAAAAACCAGACACATAAAAAAAATAAATAAATGTGAATAGATAAATTGGAAATATCACATGGTAAGTTACATCTATTGTGTTGCAGGACCCCTGGAAAGTGAAAAATCTTTTTCAGCCAGGAGCAGGAATAAGTCTTCAAGGGAAAGGAGACATCTTGAGATGGTCCACACAGGAAATAGTGTCATCATCATTAGAAACTGTGGCGTGTGACAAGACCCCCCCATAATATGCTATCACTTGAGGTCGCGACAGTCCATATGGCAGAGGCTAAGCCAACAGAAGGAGGCACTGGAATCGAGCATCATTCATTCCGGTATATTGGGCTGCAATTTTATCTTTTAAATACAGAAGAACCAAAAATTTTTTTGTTTATATTTACTTAATTTTCTGGGAGGTTGAAATCAGGGGCATTCTACCTCCGAGCTACACCCCCAGCTCTATTTTTTTTTTTTTTTTACTTTGAAACAGGGTCCTCCTAAGTTGCTGAGGGTCTTGTACCACCGCACCTGGTCCAAAATTGTTTTCAAGTGAGGGAATGGCATGGTCCTATGGGGCCTTAGAGAGACCACCTAATCAATGTTGTGCTAAGTGACTCTACGGTCAGTGGCCCCCTTCAGGAGTCTTGAAATTCAAGGAGAGATGATGACTCTGGAGGAAGGTCTCCAGGTGTGGAGAGAGAGTGGCTGTTTCTGAGGAATTGCACAAGCATGGGTTTTTCTCCTCTCTGGTCCACAGCAAGGAGTCTGGCTATTAAATGTCCTGTGTGTGGTCTGGTAACGATGCTGTGCCGAGCTGCCCAGAGCTGCCAGACCATTTGGGAAGCTCTGGTCCCTCTCAGTCTACACTCAAATTGGATTAGCTTGGAAATGAGAAAGACTTTGCTTTTTTAATACCTGTGAGCAGATGCTAGAAATTTTGGGACTCCCATGGGGAAGGAACACCCTCCCCTCATTAGCAGTCATGGTGTTGCACGTCTGTAAATAACACTAATTGCTAACGTTTTATTTCGTTTTGTTTTCTTTATAGAGTGTAGGACCCCATTGTTTCACTCAGGTACAAAATCCATCCCAGGCTTCCTTTGTAGGTAACAACTTTGTTCTGAGCGTGCCATGGTGGAGGTGCTACTAATAGGATGGGAAGCAAAGCCTGGTCAGAGACAAATGATGATAAAGTGAAACCTTTAAGAAATCATCAAAAAAATGAGGCAGGGCCATGTGAGCTGTCTCTCCAAAATGACAGGGCTAAAGAAGCTGCCACACCACCAGCCCAAGGCGCCGAAGCACATTTATGATTTAATTCCCATTTTGACATCAATCAACCACATATTAATAACTTTAGCCAGAGAAAGTAAGGTCCTGGGTGTGCTTTTACACTGATGTGCCTGCATCAAGGAGGCAGATTTTTGATTGCCAATTAAACCCCCAACAAGTTCAACCCCTTCCACTCATCCCACCCCATAAGTTTGCATCATATCTCAAAGAGCACTGTGGGGCCACTGTCATAACTGTAGTTTGCTGTATTCCCCAAGAAACTGACTCCAGTTTTATTAACCCAAATCTGGCCTCTGGAATTATAGAATCTGTTGGTTGGAAGTGAGGGCCTCACAGATCATGAAGTCCCACCCCCTACCTGAGGCAGAATTTCCTCCTAGTCCACTTGGTGACTACATGTCCACTTTAATCAATAACCCGAATCTGGAGAAGCCCCAACGCAAGGAAGCTTCATGATTTGCCAAAGAATCTATTGATTTTAATTCAGAATCCTAGCTCTATCTTTAGGAAGCTACAGTGAATGTATTAATATATGTATATATTCAATGGTTCTCACCTGAAGGCAGTTTTGCCTCCTAGGAGATATTTGGCAAAGACTGAAGATATTTTCAATTGTTACAGTGGGGTGGGGGCAGCATTTTTTACTGGCATCTAGTGGATAGAGACCAGGGAATGATGTGAAACATCTTGTAATGTACAAAACAGCCCCTTCACCCCCCACCACACACACAGCAAAAAAGAAAAAAAAAAAGGCCCCCAAATGTCAATAGAGATGAAGTTGAAAAATCATGATCTAGACATACAGAAAATATACAAACACTAACATGTCTAAATACTGCAATGTCAGGCACAATTCCTTTCACCCTAATTGAGAGAAAAATTATGGTTCTCTTGAATCAAAATCTATTTTCCTTTTAGTCTTAGATCTGCACTTTGGGAAGTATAGATCGGAGATTCCCAAACTTATTTGGGTTAACATCCCTTTAAAGAAAAAAAAAATTACTTACCCCCCCATCCTTCCCAAATCTTCCTTCTTTAAGCAAATAAACAGAAAGATCTAGTGACAAATTTATGTGCTTTCACGTATCTGTATTTCCTTCCAGCGCCCCCTGGGGGCGGTATCACTCACTTTGGGAATTTATAGTCTAGATTAAACTTAATTCCTCTTCTAATGCACACAAAATCTACAAAGAAGCCAATATGTGAAGACATCGTCCAAAGTTATAATCTCTCCAAACCAAGTATCCCCAGTGCCTTCCCATGTTCTCCTATAGATCAGGGATTCCAGTTCATTCCTTATGATCTCAGTGGAGACTCACAAAATAACAATGCCCAGTTAAAGATGAAAAAAACAACGAGAGGAGGAAATGCAGGGAGAGGAAACTTGTTGGGAAACCATTGATGTATCTTAGAATCCAGGGGAATACCAGAGCCACTTGGCCCTCGGGAGAGAGAACATGAAACTCTAATCTAGATGCGGGTCTAGGTTTATTTTTACTAATCATCAAAGCCTCAAGGCCTAACACAGCAGCTGGAAATTTGTAGGCACTGAATAATTACATGTTGGAAGGAGGAGGAAGGGAAGAGAGGAAGGGAGGAAGGAGGGAAGGGAGAAATGAAGGAAGGAAGGAAGGAAGGAAGGAAGGAAGGAAGGAAGGAAGGAAGGAAGGAAAGAAGGAAGGAAGGAAGGAAGGAAGGAAGGAAGGAAGGAGGAAGGAAGGAATCATAAGAAAATTTTCATAAAAAGGGAATTAAGAACAATAGCTAACCTCTGGGAACGCTCTTTGTCCCTTTTGGGAGCCACTGCTCTACAGAAAACAAGGAAACTGTCAGCAAAAATAAGCACCCAGCACATGTGTGAAGCACTGACTCCTACCCTTTAAAGACCTCTTCGCTTTGATTCTTTGACTTCTGTTTGTGATGCTAAATTTCTTGCTGCCTCTTTAAGCTTACAACATGTTTTGGGGCTTTGCAACATGCAAGTCTGTTATTAGAGATTCTGTTGAATTATTCAGGGCTAAATCAAGATGCGAAGACACCTTTTTTGAGACAGAAAATTGGCAAACACTCTCTAAGATGCCTTACAGCCAAAAAAAAAAAAAAAAACCTACAAATTCTGCTGCAGCTGTTGTATTTACCATAAAATTGATAATGATAAAAAACAATTGTTACCTGCATAAAAATGGCATGTGTTCCTCTAGAAGTTCTTTTGTCCAGCATCAGTATTAGCTTTGGTCAGCCACAGACTCACAGAGATGTACCTGATCTGAGACCTAAGGGGTTAATTCTCTCCTTTGTAGCTTGAGATGGCACAAACGGGATAATGTACCATCAATATTAGAAATCAACATTAAGTGAAAAGCCCCCCACCCTCCCTTTGACTTTCATTATAGGTCTGAGAATATTGAAAACCACAGTGACTCAAGGGATTGTGTCAAAATACACTTGATACACATCAAAAGGAATTGCATCAGCAAGGCTGAAAAGATCAATTGTCTTTGCTTCCAAAATGCTGACCCAAAAGCAAAGTGCAGGGAAATTTCCTAGAAAGACTGGGAATAGAGTCTTGGCCTGGCACCCAGCAATAATTCCTTGCTAAAAAAAAAAAAAAAAAAACAGAAAAGCATCCCGGCAGTGTTCAGCAGCCAAGGCGCATTGCATTCATCAATAAACTATGAAAGAAGGTAGAAAAGGATCAGGTAGACAGAGGAGAGCTGAGATACCTAAAGGTTATTGACCACCAAAGGTATGGCTCCTAGGCGAAGAGAGTTCATGAGCCTTGAGTGTGTGGGTTCTGATTTCGAAGTGCTGACTGACATACCTCATGTTCCAGACAGAGCTGAAGCGATTGTCTCCAGAATGTTATCCTGTGACTTATCTGCAGTCAAAAGGAGGTACGGTGACACTTTCTTTCTTTCCTGAATTTTTTAAATGTCATCAGCCCCTATAGGAAGTCACTTCCACTTCAGCCTGAATGACCACATGGCCTCAAGTCTCCCTAAGTTGTAACCCTAGCCCCCACGTGATGGTGGCACCCCCTTTTTGAGAGGTGATTTTTGTCATAAGGGCTCTGCTCCTGTGAATGTGTTAGGGCCCTCAGAAAGGGGAATCCATAGAACTCTCTCACCTTCTCCCATCTGAGAAGACAAAGGAGAAGCCATTTGTAAACCAGGAGGCAGGTGCAGGCACTCCAGTCAAGGAACCTGCTGGCCCCTTCATCTTGGACTTCTAGCCTCCGGGTCTATGAGAAATTTCTGTTGCTCAAATGCCACTTGGTCTCTGCTATTTTGCAATAGCAGTCCAGGTGGACCAAGACACTCCTCCATTCTCATGATAGACGAACTTGAGTTGTGTGCTTAAGTTCTGAGAATTCAGTCTCATGCCAACAGTTTACCAAATAGCGCATGCCCACCAGACATCAAGCTCTTTGTATAGCTGACCTCCAGTGAAGGTGTCTCCAAAATGACCATTGAGGTCTTTATATAAAGGTGTTAAATGGTGTTTCTCAAGGAAGGAGAAGGCAATCTGCTTTGTGGTTATGACTGCCTTTATTCCCTAAAACAGGCATATGCACACACTCACTAGCATACACCCATCACTTTTTATCCCCAAATGAATAAAAGGTCGGGTACTCAAAAAGACATAGTCCAGGCAGTATCTCTGTCAACAGTTCAGCCTAACTGAATTTGTGACTCGATTTTTCTGAGTTTCTTTGCTAGCTTGATGAAGGAAACTGTTGCAATGTGGCATTTCTGGAAATAAGTCAAGACCTGTGCTCACCCTTAGCTCCTGTCTGAATTTATTGCACCATTGTCTTAGACTTAGTAAACAATTCAGTGACCATAGATCATTTTGTAAACAATGCAGGGGCAGAATTGCCCAGTAAGTGTCACACTGTATTCCTGTGGTCTTGGAGAGTGGTTGCTAAGTATTGAGACTTCAGTAATCTGAATGTAGTTGCCTTTTTTCTTAGACTCTGAAAGTATTAAGTGAGCACTAATTTTTAAACCATAGCCTTGTTATTCTGATAATATTTATAATTTAATTTATTAGAATCACACTGAGTTGCATGTAACAGGAAACCCTACCATATTAACTAAAACAATAAGTTTATTTATTCATGTAATAAGAAGTCGGAGCCGGGTGTGGTAGCGCACGCTTGTAATCTCAGCATTTGGGAGGCTGAGACTGGAGGATCCAGGTTCATGGCCAGCCTCAGCTACCTAGTGAGGCACCCCACAATTTAGTGAGACACTGTTCCAAAATAAAGAATAAAAAAATTGGGCTGAGGGTATAGCTCAGAGATAGAATGCCCCTGAGTAGTTCAATCTCCAATACCGAAAAAAAAAAAAAAAAAAAAAAAAAAAGAAGTTGGGAGGTAGGTAGTCCAAAGTTGGGACTGAGAACCAATAATACCAGGAAAAACCAAGTTTCTTATACCTTCTTGCTTCCATTTTTAGCACATCGCTTTTATCCTCATGCCTGCATTGGAGCAGCTATACTTCTGGGAATTGTAGCAGCATTCCAGATGGAGAGAAAGTTAAAGGGTCAAGAGACAAAAGGGGCTTTCCATTTCATTTGGGAAAGGATACCTTCTCAAATCACTTCTGTCTGTGTCTCCTTGGGTGGAACTTTGTCACATGATCACCTCTATCTGCAAGAGAAGGCAAAGAAGGGAAGGGATTTAAAAAAAAAAAATCGGGTATACTGTTACTCTGAATAATTGGGATTCTAATAGAAGAAAATGGATGCATGTTGGGTAACTGACATCATTTCCTATGATAAATTGGTAATGCATTTACTCACCCCTTTCCCTATTTTAGGCTCCATGAAGCCTAGAACCATTCCCGTGTTGTTCCTCATCGTGTTCTCTGATGCCTTCACAGTGTACGGCATAACTCCAAAGAAAGAAGGAAGAACAAAAAGGAGAGAGAAAGGAAGAAGAAAAGAGGGGAGGAGGATGAAAGACATAAGAAAATTAACAGAGAACATGAAATAAATGATTAAATCAGGAATGAGTGCACTACAGAGCCAATTTTGCCCACCACCTGATTTATAAATAAAGTTTTATTGCAATACAGCCATGTCCACTGGTTTACATAAAGTCTACACTACTCTCATATTCACAAGAGAGGAGGTGTGGTAGAGACGAGGTGGCCCACAGCGCCTAAAATATTCACTATCTGGCCCTTTACAGAATATATTTGCAACCCTGGGACTCAGTGATTTCTTAGGTTCCTTAGGACACAGGTCTTAAAAAAATCCTACTTAAAATAAGTAAACTACATGGCAACACAGGGGATGGGCCACGGGAGCTGAGCCCTCTCCCCTGGCCATGTTTCTGTGCCTCCTACCCCCTCTCTTTGTCCTGAACTTGGATCTCCCCACTGCCTAGGTGACTCACAGGCAGGCGACCGACTTGCAGACCAGAGTGCAGGCACTTGGGATTATCTGATGGCAAGTGTCTCCCCCACCCCAAGTGCCCAAGGAGCCTCCCATCTGCTTTTGGCTCCAAAAAACAAGATAGCTGACTACGTCTGTGCTCATCATGGTTCCTGGCTAATACTGGCAGACTCCTGGAGACCCTCAGGGAGCAGGAGGCTCTGCGACCGAGGAGTACGCTATGCCTGTCTGTCTTCCCTGCTTTGCTCTGGAGGATGACATGGGAGTGTGGCTGGATCTGGCCCTGTTGCCCTGTGATCTCTGGTCCCTTGGCTGGGTGGCCTTCTCCAGGGGCGGGAGGGCTCGGCAGCTCGCGGGTCCCCAGGGAACTTGGGGTAGGCGGGGGAAGTCGCTATGGCCCAGACTGCCTTCTTCCCACCAAGCTGGGGTGCCCTGGGCAGACTCCAGGCCCCACCCAGGCACACAGAGCTTTTAATGACCTCTCCCCTCCTCCAAGGTTTATAGGACTGTCACCCGGCCTTGATGGGAATGTTCCTGTACACTCAGTCCCAGCCTCAGCCCCTACCCTCCCTCTCCGTGTGTCCTCAAAATGAAGACCAGATATTTATTTCCCCTCCCTGGTTCCTTTAAATTCAGATAATTTTTTAATCTGGACACAGATGGCAAAAAGAAACATGGGCACATCCCCCCCAGGGAACCTGAAAGTCTGACTCCCCAGCCTGTTCCATGTCGCTGATCCCCCTCTCCCCTCCCCAAGGGGCAAAGGCCAGGCTGAACAAAATGCCAAACCAGCGTTTTACAAATAAACCTGTGCCCCAACTGCCGCCATAAAACTTTGAAAACCACTCTGATTGAGACATTTGGACTAATTACCAGGGAGCAGCAGCTATGGCCCTGTCCTAATGCTGTTTATTACGTTCCCTCGTTACAGGGACTCCCTGGGGTTGGTTTCTGAAATAAAGATTTAATTTGAGGGTAAATCAGAACAACAAAAAATGTAGCTCATTGTAAACAATAGTATCCCCAGCCCAGCTGAGTCCATCAATATAAAAACAGAAGTCCTCCTCATCCTCGGCATACTGTAAACACGTTAAATGCTATTTATTGTGACTACATGTGTGTGGCCCGGCATGAGTGAGATCGGGAGCGTTTTTCGTGACTGAGAGACGTAAACATCAAATCCAGCTTCCATCATTCTTCCAGTTTTAAAGTTATAAAATCTAAATATTAATTTTAATAGAAAGGTTAGGAAATTGGAAACTGCGGTGCCCACTGAAGTCATCGGAATAACAGCGGCTCATGGAGGGACCGCCAGCATTCCCAAGAGATTAAGGAAGCAGGTGGGGTCCAGACGTGGTCCATGAAATATGACATGTGTCATAAACAGAGGCTTAGCCCTCATGGATCACTACCAACCCCAAGCCCTGCCCAGTCAATGTTTTGTAACTCAAGGCATGATGTACAGATATAATGAACAAGGGAGGAAAGAAACAATCAAACTGCCACCCATAAGGGTCACCTTGACCATCTTTAATCCTGAGCCTGAAAAAGAGGTAGTCCTCTAATCATCGACTGTGAACCCATGATCCCCAGCCCCACGAATGGCCTGGGAGGGGCCCCTGGAGAAGCAGTCAGGGCTTGGCTGTTCATGTGCAGCTAGTCCTAATTCTAGATGAAATCAGAAAGCACACATTACAAGCTCCGCACCTCACCTTCTGAGATGCATTCACATGGGGCTCCTCTATCTTTAGGAATGAAGATGTCTTTCCCCACTTTTCCTCTCACTTCCAGATGCAAAGGACACATGACTTGACCAAAACCACCCATGCAATGGTTGTTGCCACTGGAGCAAATACCCTAGCTCTGGGTTGGAGTCAGAAGATCTAGGTTCTCACCTCCATCACACAGTTAACACTAAGCTTGGCCTTCAGAAGGTAGTTTTTATGATTTATTACACTTTGCTCATTGGCTTTATGGACCTTCCCAGTTCATGGGTGTCAGAGCTGAAGAGTACACTGAGCATTGGAGAAAGTGGCCCTCAACTGAGAGCAATTTTACCCCCTTCTCCAGGACATTTGACAATGTCTAGAGCCAGTTCTGTTGTCATGACATCGGGCAAGCGCTGGCATCCAGTGGGTAGGGGTCTGGGATGCTGCTAAACCGAGTACAATTTGTAGAAGACCCCCTCACCCCACCCCCCCCACACAGCAAACTTATTCAGTTCCAAATGTCAATAGTATCCAGGCTGAGAAATCCTGCACTGGGGTATGAGAATCTCACATAGTCATTAACTTATTTAACCATTTTTAGCCTGTCATATGCAAGCCACTGTATTTGATATTATTATTCTAAGTAAATATTTATTCTGGTTATCATTATGTTCCCTAAACAGAGACATAATTTCTCAAGTTCAAGAATTCGTTCCACTATATAAAATGCAATAGAGAAAATATTTAATGTTGCAATGACTTCTACTCTAGACAAGTTATCTAATCTAAACCTGATCTAAACTTTAGAAGAGCATAACGTCTTTAAATGTTTAATAATATTTTTATTCAAAGAAAGGCCAAATAAAAGTGATAGGAATATCAACCCACAAAAACAGAACCAGGTATCTGGTTCCAGGACTTTATGCGAGGTAAGGTAAGGTAACCTGTGGACAAGGCAGGCAGCAGCTGAAGACAGGGACATCGCCCAGGTAAGGGCACCTCAATGGGACCCCAGCTATATCTATTATAGACAGGCAAGACAAAAATGTATACACAAACATAAGGTTTTCATGGAACAATAAGAGAGTAGTCTAGGCATAGGACAATGTTTGAAATGCAGCATGGAATCAGGCATGTCTAGATTGCAGGAAGGAGACAGGGGCACACTTTTAAAGGCTTTTGTGAAAGAGAACATGCCCTAAGGTAGGACCCCCACCCTGCTATAATATATTTGGAATGTGACCTACTCGGTGATTTGATTGCTTTTTTCTGTCTGATTTTATTGCTGCCATCCATCTACATTCTACAACCAGCATTTCCAGTGAGCTGAGGCTTCAAATAAAAAGAAACATGTTCAAGTCGTTTTTTCCTTCCTTGTACTTTATCCACTCTTCTTTTGGATAAACTAAATGTGAGTTCTCAGGGTTACAAGAAATGAGACAGATATGGGATATGATAATGTCTAATATTTGCAGGCTGCAAGAGGAAATGAGTCATTGGAATAACATAAGCAATGATAACTAAGCTGAATATGACTAAGATGTTAAAAATAAGGTGTGTTTACAAGTGAATAAACTTCTTAATGGCTCTGCTGCTCTCCAGAGAGATGGGGAGGGAACAGGCAAAGGTCTTTGGCATTCCATGAGTTTCACTCTATTTTCCACTGGTGACATGCAGCCGTGGTGGATTGATCATGGTGGCCTCTCATCGTCTGTCGGTACTAAACTGAAGGACGTGTTCACTACCGTGGAATGCTTTGGGGACTCTTCATGATGTCCCCATTATTGGTGTCCTTGGTGCTTGTTTTTTCTATAGATTCTTAAAGATGGGAACTAGCCTTTCTTGGCAATCAAGACCTCGTTTAAATTCATTACCATTTAACTCTCCTTTCTCTGCCTTTCCCCCTGAGATTATTGAATCTCAAGACCCTGAAAGTAATCCCTTACTCATCAGGTTCTGGTAATTGCTCAATGCAAATCTGTAAAAGTATTTTGAATTTGGGTGCTAATATTATATCATGACTAAATATTTCTCTTAGAAAATGCCAATAACTTAGCAAGGGATTTTTCTCTTGAACCCCACAGTGGTAGATTCTAACGATAAAGTCATTGGAAGAATCATTTGGGGTAAGAGACTTCTGCCTATCCAGAAACTTTTAAAATATTGTCTGTAGTTCTCTGGCATACATCCTCATCCCTTGACCTGTCCACTCCTATAACACAGAGGCTGGCAAGACGAAAATACTTTCCTGAGACCAAGTTGCAGCCAGAGCCCTCAGTGTGACTTAGGTTTTGTAAATGAGAAGCATACTATGAAACTTGGAAGTCAGAAAATAGACACAGAGATCTTTCTTTAGTGAGATTGGTGACTGGGCACTTGTGTCTATAGTAACCCCAGTGCATGTGCCACTATCTGAGAACTGGATTTGTGGGTGTGAGATAACTGCAAGAACCAATGGTTGGATGATTCTGAAGCCAAAAACATCAATAGCATTTAATATCTGCACATTATAATTCAATACAAGTTCAAATTAGGAAAAATGCCAATATCCATTCCTTGACTTCTGACCCACCCAATTGTTTTCAATAATTTTGAAAGTATCCAATTCCCTTTATTAAATACTTTTCGGCTTGTAATACCTAGAGTGCTTTCTGTTTACTGCACAGATCTTTGACTGGTAAACTAACTTTCTTCTTCATTTCTGAAGACTGTTCATAAGGAACCAATTTTCAGTTTGTTCGAAGAAGATGTCTGGGAGTAAAATGGACCATGATGATGGGTAGTGAGCTTGCTTTCATGGAAAATAGTTCAAGAAGAGCATGGACAAACCATATGCATGAGATGTTGTGAAGAGGAACTGAACATCTGGTGAAAGCTTAGACTTTATAATTTCTAATATCTAATGCAACTCTGAGATTCTCTGATTTGGGGACAATGGATTCCTTTTGAACATGGCCTCTGTGAGACTCCTGCAAGAGTCACATTTAGCCCCTCAAAAGAACACTAGAGCCTCAATGAACATCAAAGGATTAATCACACACATATTAAGGTTTCTGCCATCCTTTTATGGGCCCAAGTTTGAGCAAAACATCAAAAGAGAACTGTATTAAAAATAAGGAATAGGGTGCTTCTAGTTTCAAATAGTGAATGCATAGGAGAAGAAAGAATTTCACCACCACCTAGAAGCTATCCTGCCAACCAACAGACAGAATGTAGAAGAAACTCCTATAGCACAAAGACTCGGTAGGATGACTGAAGAACCCAAGTATAGAAAGACTTCTCACCCATCTTTACTGCCTGTCTGTGGATCAGAATAATTCCAAGGATTTCACCAATCAGAACATGGCTGTCTCTTTACTTAAATTAGTACTTACAGTGGAAACAGCCAGAGTTCCATATATATATATATATATATATATATATATATATATATATATATATATATATATATGTATGTACTGGGGATTGAACTCAGGGGCATTCTACCTCTGAGCTATTATACCCTCAGCCCTATTTTTTTATTCTTTTTATTTTGAAACAGGGTCTCACTAAGTTGCAGAGTGCCTCATTAGGTAGCTAAGGCTGGTCGCCAACCCAGATCCTCCGGTCTCAGCCTCCCAAATGCTGGGATTACAAGCGTGCGCCACCATACCCGACTTGCATTCACTATATAATGTATTTTAAAAATAGGGAAAGATACAAAAAGTCAATATTTCTTGGTAATATAGGTTACATCTTTTCTATTTTTACATATTTGCCATATTTAAAATGGTATTATACATTAAAATTTATCTTGAGCTGGGCATGGTGGTGCATGCCTGTAATGCCAGTAGTATTTGGGAGGCTAAGATAGGAGGATTGCTGGTTCAGTGCCAGTCTCAACAACTTAGTGAGGCCCTCAGCAATTTAGTGAGACCGTCTTTCAAAAAAACAGTGGTCTGACTCAGATGTAGAATGCCCCTGTGTTCAAATCCCAATACCTCCCAAAAGAAAATTATCTTGAAAATAAAAGACATACTCTCATATATAGTTAATTCTATAATTCTTGTTTTGAAAACAAAAGTTTTCATTTTTCCCAATGTGATTGATCTATTAGGGAACAATTTGAACCACATACAAGTTTTGTGTTTGACCCTTCCTTCCTTCCTTCCTTCCTTCCTTCCTTCCTTCCTTCCTTCCTTCTTTCCTTCTTTCCTTCTTTCCTTCTTCCTTCTTCCTTCGTTAAATTTTTCAAACAAAGTATCATTAAGTTGAAGCTGGCCTTAAACCTGTGATCTTCCTGTCTCAGCCTCCCAGGTATTGGGATTACAGTTGTGTACCACCTTGCCTGGCTTATGCATAATTTCTTTTGCAAGAAATACTAATTCAACCAAAAAGCTGAAGCCAGCTGATCCGAGCTGTGCAGGAATTTTAAAAATTACATATACATACACACACCAACATCTACCAGTATCCACAGTTCACCTTGTATTATGATCCACAACCATCCAAATCTGGATCCATCACCGAAAGTCACAAGCAATAACCTTTTATAACATCATAGAAAATCAAAAGCTATAGCCCTTCCAACATTCATTTCTACAGGAAAAGCAAGGTTTTTTTTTTTTTTTTTTTTTAAGGTAAAGTACCACACGTATTGTAATATTTTATATTCCCTAGCCACTTAACATATGAAGAACTGTCCTACTTTCTTAAAATTAGATTCCTATGGTGTCACTGGTGCATTTGCATGTTGTATCCCTAACTATTTTTTAATCCAATAAGAGACCTGTTTTTATTGTGTGATTTTGCTACTATAGAAGCATAATGACAAAAGAACTCGGACTTTATACTTTCTATTTTCATGAAAATGTAACTCTGATGAACCCCTGGAGTACAACTGGGCAGAGAATTGGAAGCCATAGACCAGTTTTAATTGAAATAAGAATTTGCCTGCTTCTCAGACACAGATATCTCCAGTCAGATACTGATAAAAAGGACTTAGAAGGGTCCTTTGCACATTGAAAGTGCACAATCAAAGCATAAAAGAAAAATGAAATACATGTATAGATGGCTGGATAAATGATATTTATGGAAGGAGAAACTTAGGATCCCTAATGGTCTGAAGGCAAATCTTAGTTGAACCACCTGCATTGCATTTTCATCCTGAACAAGCCAAAAGCACGAGTGAAAACTAGCCACAACTCACAGCTTTGCTTTCACTAGGTACCAGAGCCTTCTAATTATCGTTGCTATCTCTCAAGCTGTAAAATATTTTATCGGTTGAGCCACTTTGCAGCACTTGGTCGAAAGCTCTTAACTGTCATAAATGCACCCAACTGTCTGCCAATGTGGAATAATAAATAAGTATTATGTGAGTGACTGATTCACTTTGAAAAAACATGAAAGGCCTCTAAACCTGGAGTTTCCTGCCCCACATAATGCGCACGAAAGAAATGAGCATCAGTAATCACTGTCAACAGTCTCTTGTAACTAAGAATTGAATCATTTATCTGTCCAGCATGTGTAAATTATCATCATCGTCTATTCCACAGGAAGGCCTCACGGCAATGTATGTTATAAAAATAATAAGATATGAGGGTTTAATAGAAATCACTTCTTGTTGTTGTACTTGGGGACATTGGGCTGTGGCGTCAGCAAGAATCACCTACCCTACAAATCCAGGCATACCGTCCAGCTGTTTATAGTTAACTTCCTTATTTATATATTTTCCTCCTACCTCCTCTAACCAAACTAAGAGCAAAGAGCTTGCTTATTATATTTATGAGATGACCTTTCTCTACTCACTTCAAGGATACTTTCCTTTATGACCAACAAAGATAATGCCAAGGAGCAAATGAGTTCTAAGCATGAATAATTGTAAATGTTCTGACATCCTCTTAAAATACTATCAGAGCTCGAAGTTGCTACATATCCATCATGTCTTTTCCACGAGAGCTTTTTCCCCCCCTAAACTGGACTGATTTTAACTTAAAGTACTCCAATTTTCTTAGTTTACTTGACCTTGAGGATGTGTAAACTCCTTTGGATATCTCAAAAAAAAGTGGGGGGGCTTTGGGAAGGAGACATGTCTATTTTTGAAAGTTCTTAAGGTGTGATGGGAATTATTCTCTTTGTCTCTTGGAGTGAGCATTCATAGTTGAATATTCTAAGGATATAGTGTCCATTCTATGCAGAGGAGAAAAATGATGTTTATTGCCTAATGGTAGGGACTTTTTACCTTCTGTCCGAGATAGGTTCCTGGAATAAGCTCAGCGTGTCAGCTGAAATCTGAGAGCATCTCTATACTAACACTGACATTGGTCTAGAGTACTGTGGAAGCAGATGCGCTTACAAAAAGAATAGTAAGCCATGCACAATTCATTCTGCCCATTGTTCTGCTATTTTTATCCAAAACATACTCTAGGCTCAGAAGTTCAAAGATGTCTAACATATAGTTCTTAGTTTTGAGATATTTAGTCTAGAAGATGACATAAATAGGTACAAGGTGATTCTTCTGACACAACAATGCTACTTTTAAGAAATTTTCATTTTGCACATATATGTGAAAAAATGTTTGTGAAGAACATCTTTGCAGCTGTAGAGTGGAAATAACCTAATAGTCACTTATCAAATGTATTACAGTATACCATACACTTAGAACACTATACTACACTCAAAAAAGGCCATTTACACATATGCCAAATATAGCTCTTTCTCCCTAACTACCACTTCATTTAGAATTTCAGTCCCATCTCCCAATATTCCCTCTCTTTTGAATCTCCTTTATTTTCTCTCTAGCACTTAGTATCACCTATCAAAACATATATAATTCCTAACCTGGAAAATTATATATATGTACAAATGATTTTGTTTTGTAATGCTGCAAATTTTCAGCCAAAATTTACTAATCAGAATAATCAATTTACCAATCAAAACAAGTAGAATGAATCAATGAGGGTGGTGATTTTGTCTGTTGTTTAGCACTGCATCATTAGAAGCTAGGTAAGGGCTAGTATGTAATAAATATTCAATAAAAACTTTTTGGATGAATGTATAAAGGTACTGATGTAGAATAATCCTCAAGATATAATCTTTCAAAATGTATTTCAAGTGATAAAAAAAGATCTTTTACTTTCCACTTTTTTTTGGAGGCATGGTTATAGAGAAATACATTTTTTATTTTGTTTAAAGCCAAAGCCAAGCATGGTGGCACAGGTTTGTAACTCTAGTATTTGGGAAGCTGAGACAGGAGGATCTCAGGTTTAAGGTCAGCCTCAGCAATTTAGAGAGGCCCTCAGCAACTTAGTTAACCCTTGTTCCAAAAAAAATAAAAATAAAATGAAATAAGGCTGGGGGTTTATCTCAGAGGTAGAATGCCCCTGGGGTTCAATCCTTGGTACTCCCTACACACACACACACACACACACACACGCTGAGAATGCCATGATAAAAAAAAATTCTTACTTGTGGTTTTCAGAAGGCAAATATCTGGCTTACCAGGGGGCAGACTCTATTCAACTTTAGTTTGTGATGAGGCAGTGTTGCCAGATCTTCTGAATTTTTAAGAGAAACCAAAAATTCAAAATGTCATTGAAAAGTTGCGACATTAAGAACATTGACAACCAAGCAAGATTCATCACAGAGCTGAAAGCCCGGTTCAACCCTCAGAAATTAATCACGTAATATATCACATTATATGATTATGTATCAATAGCCAGGCATGGTGGCACATGCTTGTAATCCCAGTACTTGGGAGGCTGAGATAGGAAGAGTTCAGGTTTGAGAACAGCCTCAGCAAGTAGTGAGATTCTTATCAACCCAGTGAGACGTTTTTTATAAAATAGGACTGAAGGTGTAACTTGGAGGTAGAATGCCCCTGGGTTCAATCCCCAGTATTAAAAACAAAACAAAAGAAACAAACAAACAAAAAACAAATATGATTATATCGATAGATGCAAGAAAAGCATTTCACAAAGTTCAACATTCATTCATGGTAAAAACTCTCAGAAAACTAGGAATAGAAGGAAACTTAATAAAAGGTATCTACAAACAAACAAAAAACAACCCTACAGCCTAGAGGATATTGGATGTTTTTTCCATAAGACCAGGAACTAATCCAGGATGTCAACACTCATCACTCCTATCCAATTTTGTAGTGGATGCCCTAGTAAATTCAGTAAGTCCAGAAAAAGAAGTAAAAGGCATTCAAATTGGAAAGAAAAATAAAACTATACCTATTCACAGACAATATGATTCTTCACATAGAAAGCCACAGGAATCTATATTAAAGTTCCTAGTCTCACAACTGAGTTTAGCAAATGTGCAAAATAAAAAAAGATCAATATACAGAAATCAATTGTATTCCTGTGCACCAGTAGTAAACAATTGTAAATAAAATATTCTGAAATAGTACTATTCACAATACCTCTCCCAAATGAATTCAATGAAATATGTTCAGAATCTTTGTTCTGAAAACTGTATGATGCTGAATGAAATTTAAAAAGATCTAAATAAGCAAATATACTGTTTCTATGGAGTGTATCTTACATCGTTAAGATAGAGTTCAGATCCAATTCTTCCAAAAATGATGCATAGATTTAAAGCAATGTCAATCCAAATCCCAGTAACCTCGCACATTCACATTAACTGATTCTAACATTTGCATGGAAATATTAAGGAATTAAAATAGTTAAAACAGCCGGGCGTGGTGGCGCACGCTTGTAATCCCAGCATTCGCGAGGCTCAGACCGGAGGATCCGGGTTCGCGGCCAGCCTCAGCTACCTAGTGAGGCACTCTGCAACTTAGTGAGACCCTGTTTCAAAATAAAGAATAAAAAAAAAATAGGGCTGGGGGTATAGCTCAGAGGTAGAATGCCCCTGAGTTCAATCCCCAGTACCACAAAAAAATAAAATAAAATAAAATAGTTAAAACAATTTTAAAAAAGAACAAGTTGGAGGACTCCATCCAATTTTAGGATGTACTATGAAGCTACAGTAGTGGAGACAGATTAGTATTGGTGAAAAGACAGATATGTAGGCCAGTGCAATAGAAGAGAAAATTCAAAAATAGGTGCACACAGACAAGTCAATTAATTTTTAAATTGTTGATAGTTCAATAGAGAAAAAACAGTCTTTTCAAATAATGATGCTGAGAAAAAATGGCCATACATAGGCAAAACAAATGAAAAATAAAGAGAAACTTGACTTATATCTCATATTAGATAAAAACGTTGACTCCAAATAGATCAGTGATCCAAATATAAAACAGGGTACCTCTACAAGTTGAATATCCCTTATCTGGACATGGGATACACAGGGCCACAAGTATTTTTCCAGATTTTGAAATATCTGGACATATATTGAGATATCTTGCAAAGATGCTGAAGTTTAAACATGAAATGCATTTGTGTGTCACATGTCCCTTGTACATATAGCATTAAGGTAATATTGCATAATATGTTTGCACAGTTTCATTTGACTGTGATTCATCACATCAGGGCACTTCAGAAATTATCTTCTTATAGTGTAATGTCAGTGTTCAAAACCTTGGGGTTTGGAAAAATTTCAGATTTCTCAATTAGGGATGCTCAGCTGTAAAGTCCTTAGAAGGAAGCACACAGCTAAATCTTTGAGGCCTTGGTTTAGGCAGACTTCTTAGAAATAATGTCAAAATGACAATAAATAAAGAAGAAACATTAAAAAGAAAGAATGATAGATTTTATCAAAATTAAACCCTTTTGCCTTATGAAGTACACAACTAACAGAGTAAAAAGACAAGATGCACATTGGGAAAAATGATTTATAAAGCACATATGCCAAAAAGACAGGTATCCAAAATATATAAAGTTCTGTCAAAACATAGCAACAAAAGTATCAACCCAATTTCAAAAATAGGCAAAAGGTTTGAACAAACGCTTCACCAGAGAAGACACATGATGCCAAATAAACATGTAAAAAGATATTGAGCATCATTTGTCATTAGGGAAATACAAATCAAAATGACAAGTAAGTAATTTTGAAAGCATGCTAAAAATATTGTGTAAGAGTTTCCTTGTGCTATATATGTAAAGAATATGTAAAACATAAATTAATTTTGTGTTCAAATTTCAGTGTTCTCCCCAAGATAGTTCATTACATGTACTGATTTTCCAAAATCTGGAAAAATCTAAAATCCTACTATACATCTATTGGAATGATTTTTTTAAGTGCTGACAACATCAAATGTCGAAGAAGATGCAGAGACAGGAATTATCACCTATTGCTGGTGGGAGGGTAAAACTGCCAAGTCATTTTGTAAAACACTCTCATGGTTTCTTAAAAAGTTACACACATGTTTACCATATGACTCAGCAATCTTGCTTCTAGTTATTTATACTAGATAAATGAAAACTCATGTTCATAAAAAGACTGTACTCAAAAATTTATAACAGCATTATCCATAATTATTCTCAGTCCATTTTGTGATGCTATAACAGAATATCTAAGACTGGATAATTTTTAAATAACAGAAATCTCTTTTCTCACATTTCTGGAGGCTGGGAAGTCCAAGTCAAACCACTCACCCATTCCCTGTCTGGTGAAACCTTATTTTCTGCTTCCAAGATGGCTTCTGGTTGCTCTTCCCTCACATGGAAGAAGGTGAAAAAGCCAAAGCAACAAACTCAGTCAGAAGCTCCTTTTATAAAGTCCTAATCCTATTCATGAGGTAGGAGCCTAAAGGCCTAATCACATCTTAATGTCTTTACCTCTTAATACTATCATATTAACAACACCTGAATTTTGGAGAGGACACAGTCAAGCTATAGTGATCATCAAAATCTAGAAATGGCCCAAATGTCTTTTAGTGGATGAATGGGTGAATAAGCTATGGTACGCCCATACAATAGAATACCACTGAGCAATGAAGAGGAACAAATAGTTTACACACAGCATGATCAATCTTAAATGCATAATGCTGAGTAAAGAAACTCAGCCTCCAAAGGTCATATAACTATATAGTTGCAATTATGTGTTTTGCCAAGAAAAGACAAAACTATAGGAACAGAGAACTTTTAATGGTTGTTGTGGGAGAGGAAGGCACCAAAGGGGAATTCTTTGGAATGCTGAACTTGTGTATTCTACCTGCAGTGTTTACAAGAATGTATGCCTGTTTCAAGGCTCATAGAACAATGCACCAAAAGGAATGAGTTGTACTGTATATAAACTTATGATGTTAACAAATTAATTTTAAAAATAAAGTAGAAGCCAGGAGCAGTGGCATGCACCTGTAATCCCAGTGCTTGGTAGGCTGGGACAGGAGTACTGCAGGTTTTAGGCCAGCAGAATCCAGTTACTTAGTGAGACCCTTTATTCTTTCAAAATAAAGAATAAAATAGGACTGAGGTTGTAGCTCAGAAACAGAATGCCCCTGAGTTCAATCCCCAGAACTACAAGAATAAGTAGATAAAGTAGAAAAAAAGAATTGAATAAAATTAAGTAAAAACAAACAAACAAACAAACAAAAAAGTAATGTTGGAAGACAAATAAAATCCTCTAGGCTGAATTCTACCCACGAACTTCCAGTTTTCAGCTCTTTTCTAAATGGTCTGTTATAAATACACAGTCCTTAAGACTTCATTTGGCCACATTTCTTAAAGTAAGGCCCAGCAAGGGGGAAAAATTGCTGAAGCCACATGGTTAGTCTACAAAGTGAAATCAGGTGACCTCACGGTGACCTACACCTCCACGGCATGTCCTAGGAGCAAGTCGTGGGCAGCGTTGTTCGCTAACACACCCAAGTGAGATTCTGAAATATGATCTAATTCTCAATACTGCTTTTTGAGGAAGAAATACAAAGGCAAAAAATTAAACTCCTGGTAAAAAAAAAGGACAAACTCCTTGAAGCTCAACATTTACGAAAAGGATATTGAAAATTATGACCTCAGCAAACAGTTCTAGTGAAAGTATAACAGAGATAGAGTGATTTAACTGCTGAAATAATTCCGTCAAAAGAATTAGCAGCATTCCAGGGAAGGCTGCAGGCCCGGATCAGTCCCCAGTAGACACGCGTCCATGCAGGGCTACTATTGATTTTGAAACAATCTCGCACATGATAAATGAGAATGTGCTTAGGAGAGGATTCGGTCACGAGAGCCCCCAGATCAATCAGGTTGTCAACAGGCAGACGAAATTCAATTTTTATTCTTAGTAAACTCTTATTTGGTGGCAGAGTGTCGTTTCTGTGGAAATTGCTTCACAAAGGCCGAGGGGCAGGCAGAGGAACATGGAAGAAGATAATCTTTTCAAAGCATGTTCAAAGTGAAGATTTGGGGTTTATGACTAGGAGTGAGAAAATGTCATTTGGGAACAGTGGTGACCACAGCCCACCTTCCTTGCACAACAGGACTGTACATATGTCCCACGCTGAGTGGATTTTCCTTTCTACGATCTGACTCAACCATCTTGGAAGGAAACTCATTTCAATTGGGACCCCAGGCTTTGCAGAGGAAACTCAATGACTCCATGACAAAGCTGAGACTTCTCCTTGATTAGCTTAAACCATATGAAATTGTCACTTTTAGTACGTATTTTAAAATAAAGATCAAATAGCAATTTTATATCATTGAACCATATAACTCTCTCTTTTTTTTATTTTCCTGTGCCGTGTTATTAAAAATTTGAAATACTTTATTTTCTTTCTTCCCTCTTTCTTTTTATCAGTTCTGGGTCTCAAACCCAGCGCCTCACACATGCTAGACAAGTGCTCTACCACTGAACTACATCTCCAGTCACCCTCTTTCTTCTTCAAAGTCATCCAAGAAATTAACTTCAGGGTTGAGACAAAGTCCTAGTATTCTTGAGTCCTAGACCAAAATTGTCTTCCATTCTGTTCCACTCCTTCCAAACAGAGGGAAGTTCCTCTATTTTACTGTAAGCTGGTAGGTCAGCAGGCAAACAGGAATCTCCTGCACCGTGCCTGGCAAAGACAAAACAGCAGAGAGCAGTGTCTCCACGTTGGTCTTACAGTCTGCTCAGTCACATAGGCTTTAAGCAATGGAAGCATTACTCAAAGAATTAGGAATGTCCAAAGTGCTACAAAGCCGATGTTTAGGAGGAGCACCGTGCAATCAGCATATCACAGGAGGCCTAATGCAACATGGGGAGAAGGGACAGCATCCCTGTAGGGAGCCGCTCTCAAATCTAGACCCGAGGGGTCCCAAGGCAGAGGTGAAGTAAGGGAGGTAGACCAGCAGTACCTAGAGAAAGAGTTCTGGAAAAGACAGTTTGTGCAAAGGTACCAGAGTGGGAGTTAGCACAGGAAGTTAAATCCCTGTGGGGGGATTTAAAGGAAGCAGAAAGCAAGGAGGGAGATGCTGTAAGATAAAGCCAGTGAGGAAGGTAGGCCTGCATAGATCATGCAAGTTCCCATGGACTGCTCCTCCACAGGGCTTTTTTAGGTAACAAGTGAAGTTTGGGCAAGCACTTTCCTGAACTCTCTACTTCATTCAGACATATAAAACCAGAGAAGCCAGGGGTCAAGGATGGTGGCTATCTTAATCTACTGGTGCTGCTATTATAGATTGGGTAATTTATAAACAATAGAAACCCGTTTCTCATGGTTCTGGAGGATGAGATGCTTAAGATCAAGGCGCTGGCAAGGACTGGTGTCTGGCGAGGGCCCAGATTCCACTTTCAAGATGGCATCTGTGTCCCACGAGAAAGGAGAGCACAGGAGCAAGTGGGGCCTAAGGTAGTCGCCTTTAGCCCTGTTATAAGGCACCAATCCTTTTACACAGCCAGAGCCTTCATGACTCCATCACTTCCCCAAAGGGCCTATTGATACTGTTTTATTATCTATGAATAACACCACAGTGGGTGTAAAGTTTCAACACATGAATTTGGGGTGATATTCAGACCATAGCAATGGGCAATCTACTCATAACAGTCTGCCTAAAATAAAGAATTCAACCTAAATACTCTATCCAGTGCATTTCTGATGTTTTCTTGCTTCAAGGAGTAATGTCAACCATTCCAAGACAGGCCTTCCGAAGACTCTCAGTCCTCAGATGTTCTCAAGCTTCTGCATCCGCTCCAAATCTGCTAAGCTCCATGCTCCCTCCTAAGTGCTCACACTTTATAATGGCCCTGGCAGGTACTTTTAAACTCCACTAGGCTGCCATCAACCACCTAGTTTAACCAGGAATTCCAGGCCTGCTGCATCCAATTGTCCAGGAATATGGATGTATATAGCCTTAGAAAAGTTTACCAATGTTTTTTTTCTTCACATATCTCATGTGAAGACGAAACATGATGAGAAAGAAGCACTGATGCAGAACCAAAAAAGAAAGAGCTAGATCTTTCTTTGGAATGTCAAGAAAGCTTATGTCAATGCTGAGAACAGGCTTAGGCAGTATTCATTACACGTGGGGAAGATGAATGAAGCTCAGCCATTCCTGAACTTGAAGAAATTAGCCACTGACAAAGCAACCTTCACTTGTGTGACTTCCTTGAGCTCCAGGAGGTGAGAGGCAGAGTAATTCCATCAAAGAACACTTACCCAGCAAAGAGCATGTGGTGTGATATATCCTTCATACGAGTTAAAATTCAGGCTGGGGTCTCCAAAGCTTTGTACTATTTTCCACCAGTCAACAGTATAGCACATACATTTATTCTTACTTCATAAGCTGTAGCAAAATGCCTTCTTTTCTTAATGTCCCATTATGCATCATTCTTTCCAATAAAGTTAGGTATAGTAAACTTTTATCCAATTGTACTGGTTAGGTTCATTTGCAGGAGGGGAAATGAAGAAACTTGTTAACTGAATAATTTGATAAATATACAAAACTAAATTCATCTTTGATTTTTAGTATTATCTATTTTGTAGGAAGCTATTAAGTTCAAAACATCTAGATCATGGGCTTTGCCATGCAAAGACACTTGTGACATAACCCTTAGCTTGGTTTCCTACTTCAGAGTGTCTGCACCCTGGCATTCCCTGGCAGAACACCACCAGAGTCAATGGGTTGGGTCTGTGCAGTCCCCTGCATTACCCTAGAACACAATCTACTTACCAGGGAGCCTGATTGGCCTGCTTAGGCAGCCCTGGGCCTGCTTTCTGGACTCTGCTTTTCCCCCTGGGGCCTGCTTTTCTGAGGATGAATGATACTACCCATGATACCCATCCCTAATCATGAGACAGAGCCAAGGGGTGACTCTCTGATGAGAAAAAAAAAAGATGAGAAATTCAGATTACATTGTCCACATTCATAGGCCAGAGTCACCCTGTAATGTGGGCAGAAGCTGGCATTGGAAGAAGAGGCGAACAGAGTTCTACAGACCAGGGCTGGAGTTTACCTGGTAGAATGGCCACATTCCACCGTGCAGCTCTGAGGAATTAAGATGTGGACTCGTCTAGTATAGAACACATTTAGCAGCTTTCTAACTTGATTTGTAATTGTAAATATTTAAACATATGATCTATGGACTGCCTTTTTCCTCTTTCCCAGGGATCCTCGTTAGTTATATTATCCTTAATCACTTGCACACAGCATAGCTATCCCCAAATGCTAATAGACCCCAAGCAAAAATAGTTCATGAGCTTCCTGTCTAGCTTCAGAATTTTGTATGTAAAATTCTATATATAATTCTATTTGAATGAAGTATTCAAGTATATCGTATGCAAAAGTGTGTGTGTGTATGTGTGTGTGTGTGTGTGTGTGTGTGTGTGTGTGTGTGTGTGTGTAGTAGGTTACTGGAGCCTTGAGGACTATATCTACCCTGCTTGCTTCTTGTTGCTCTCTCTGCTTCCTGGCTGCCATGGGATGAGCTGCTGTCCTCTGCCACGTGCTGTGCTGCCATGATGTCTGTCTCAGAGTTGGCCAACTATGGACTATACCTCTGAAACCTTGACTTCCTTTATGGTAGTCACATCAGGTAGTTTGGTTTATAGTGATGGAAATCTGACTAAGGCATATGAATTGAAAACATTTGGAAATAACTGCAACTTTACTGACTAGGTAGAGATGTTTTTTCTTGTCATCATTACTTAAATAACACAGCATAGCAACTGTTTTCATAGGTATTATTAGTAATCCAGAGATGATTTAAAGTACATAGGTGGGTACGCATAGGTTATACATGAATACAACATCATTTTATATCTGGAAATGGGGACCAACAGAAGAAAGACAACTTACCTTTGAAGCTTCAGAGCTGCACCTCACCCAGAGCCTGGTTCTTCCACTCAGAATCTCCCAGAGACTTTCCCTTTTCATGCTTTTCCTCCAAATAATAGCAGACAGGAGAAAACGTATGGCACAAGAATCAAGAACCAAAGGAAGCCCCCACCAAACCAGGAGCTTTGAGGAAATCCTGCATTCTGTTGCTCTGGATCTGTGGAAAATGGATAAAGTATCTCCTTTCAGAGCTGTGTTTTAACATGAAAAATGACCTGTATTCTATATCCATTAAACTATTAGTACATCCTAGCATTGTGGTTTTTAATAACATTTCCTTAAATAACAGTGAAAGCCTATTAGTTTTATTTCCTCCAGAAAAAAAATTGAAGAAGGAATGATATAACATATTGGACTCAGAGATCAAGCTAATTAAAATTGTAAATGTCAATAATGATATCTGACATTTCTTTTCAACAATAACCAATTATTATAAGCATTCTCCCAATAGCTATTAAATTTATCCCTGCAACCCTCATTTTTTCACATTTGGAATATCTAATACAGATCATTTATCCTAGCCCCTTCCATTAGTCTACATATAAATTTATATTTGGGGAGTAGTATGGTTTATGTTTGGCATAATTAGAGTATCACATTCCATGTTGAAAGCAATATTAAATTACATTTAGGAAAAAGGAATATTATATGTTCAAAACCAGAATAAAGCTATGCATCTGGTATATTTTAGTTGTGGGATATGTAATATCTCTATCATTTCCAAATTCTGTCTACTGGAAACCAAAATGAACAACTTTAGGAAGTGTTTCGTCTCTGTTGAAATTCTAGGCCTAAACATAGAGCGTGGTGAATGGATTAAAAAGTCAACAGCTGTTGTAACAAAGGGATTGGAGTGATGGAAGAAATGACTTCGGTTCTCAAAGGTGAAGGGGCACTTCTCAGAATACATGGGACCTTGGAGGAGTGGTTACTGAAAACAGTCCTGAGCAATGGCCAGTGGTGAGTCCAGGATGCTGGAGAATGAACCAACCTGAAGCCTTTCTACAGGACAATGCAACTGCTCTGCATCAGGGGTGGGGAACAGGCTTCTTTCTGCTCCCCATTTCCAATTCCATATTCTTATGATCTTGTTGAGAAGAACACATAGACACCAAGTACAAGGAGCATCTCTCTGATTGAAAGAAATGTATCTCTGACTACTGGATTGTATGCAAACTCTAAATAAGTTGAGTGAGGACAATTCAACCCAACAAGAAGATATTAATATTTGTCCCCAAATGTACTCAAAGAGGGGAAGGAGACTTGCCTAGGATAGGGAGATATCTTGTTTATTCATCAAAAGAGCCACACAAGAACACAACCATTATGATTTCCATCTCGCACACTGGTAAACTGAGTCTTAAAGAAATTATAAGAAATGACAGGGATACGCTTCCATTCAGGCTCTTGCCTGTCCTGAGATTCTCTCCCGGCCTCTCTTCTACTTCATATTGAAGCCACACTCATCTCTTCTGTACCTCAAACATGCCGGGGCCCTTCCTGCTGTAGAATCTTTCCACTCGTGTTCCCTCTGCCTGAAAAGGTGTCCACATTTTGTGTCTCTGATTCATGACAGCTCTTCCCTGCCTATCCTGCCTAAAGTAATCTCCATACCCATCTACCCACACTCCAGCTGTTCTAAACCACATTGCCTGGTCTTCTTCCCTTCTTAGCCCTTCTGCTTCTGAAATTTTCTTCTTTATGTATGTTACAGTTTGGATCTGGAACATCCCCTTACGGACCATGTGTTAAAGACTTGACCTCCAGCCCATAGTGCTATTAGAAGGTGGTAGAACACTTAACAGGTGGGGCCTAGTAGTAGGTTCAGGTCATTGGGGTGAATTCTCAAAGGGAACTGTGAGACCACGATCTCTTTTTCTTCTCTCTTTCATTTCCATCCATGAAGTGAATGGATTTCCTCTGCTGTATGCTCCTGCCATGATGTGCCACCATAGGCCCCGAGAAGTGGGACCAATCAGCTATGAACTAAGAGCTTCAACACTGCATGCCAAAGTAAACCTTTTTTCTCTTTCTAAGTTGATTATTTTTTGTTACAGTAATGAAATATGACTAACACAATGTATATTCTTACTATTGAATTGTCAGTCTGCTTGACTACAATGCTAACTCCCAGAGTGCATGGCCTTTGACTTCTTTATTCTTGTCAATATCTCCAGAACTTCCCTCAGTGCCTGGGACACCGTTGGAACTCACAATATTTACTGAGTAAATGAGTGAATGAATGAATGAATGAATGAGACAGGTTTCCAGCTCAATTTTTATCTAAATTTAAAACCTGAGTTGAATTTATTCTACCAAGCTGGCACCTTTGACAAAAGCACAAGCATTCTGAAGTGATATACTGGAGTAGTTCCTGGGGCAGGATTTTGGAAGGTGGATGGAAGGTAGTTAGCACTTTTTCCTTGACCAGGATTTTTGTGGGTACAAGTGACCAGAAAAGTCTACTCTGAAACTCAGAAAATTTGAATTTATTTAAAAGTGCCATTTAGAGAAAAAAAAATTCTAAGAAAAAGTTTAAGATGGAGTAAGAAAGCCTATGCTTTTCTTCATTTAGATCAGATAAGTAATGACTAATATGTGTTTCATTAATTGAACAATTGTCACATGGTAGACACAGTGTCTTATTTGTGTCATTTTCACAATCAAATGACCATTTACTAATAGCACATTAACACTATTATTATTATTACGCCCACATCCATCTTAAAAACAAACAAAATTCAAAGACATTAAGCAAATTCCCAAGGTCATACTATTTCTTTGTAGCAGGTCTGCTGAACTTAGCGACTGTGATAGTCTGAAGTACAGGAAATACTTCATGTCCACTGTGGTGAGGTGAAGTGGAAGAAGTGGGGAGCAGAAGAGAATATTCCAATGAACACTGCGGAGAACTTTCCACACATACTAAGGGCATTGATACTGCCGCACTTAGACTATGCTTGTCAGTACTGCCCAGGAGCAGTAGTGTAAATGTTGTCTACATGGTCAGAAAAGAGGCAACTCTTAAATATAACAGGTCATCACATTCTTACCTTTCTGTTTCCCTTTTCCACAGGATGCTCACCAAGTTTCATGTAAATTTTTTGACCGTGAACCAATACTTTTGGTTTTGGACATTAAAAAGAATTCTTTAATGACTCCTAAAAAAAACGAAGAGGGGACCCCTGACTTCATGGCTCTCCAAATCTCTAGGCTGTTTGAGCAGGGACATACTCACATCTATTTCTTGTCTTTCCACCTTGCTGGCTGAGAATGCCTGTAGGAATGAATGGTCTTCCCATAAGTGCAAGGTGCCAAGTGCTATGGTCAATCCTTGTGTAATCCCCATG
The DNA here is from genome assembly GCA_004027655.1 of Graphiurus murinus. Classification (NCBI taxonomy): domain Eukaryota; kingdom Metazoa; phylum Chordata; class Mammalia; order Rodentia; family Gliridae; genus Graphiurus; species Graphiurus murinus. Next base: position 42,267 of record PVLC010001602.1, on the reverse strand, counting down.
CCTCTTAGCAGTCCCCCCAAAATGCATATTCATCTCATTCAGCCTCCACCTCATACCCCTGTGGCCCTTCCAGGTGCAGGAACATAACTCATAAAAAATATTAACATGAGCTGTTTATCATGGAGCTTGCAAAACAGAAAAGCAATAAAAGTGCAGGCATGCTCACTCAATTATCATTGAAATAGATATCACAAAAATTATTCAGTGTCAGAAATCTAATTTTGTATGATATTTCTATGTATTTCCACTGCTAATTTTTCTTCCCTCCAGTATTAGTGAATTAATATGCTTCAAATGCCCCTCCAGCTACCCTGGAAAAAAAATACTACTTATTTAGTTGAGCTACCCAAATCCATTAGACAAATTTCCTTTCCAGCAAAGCGTTGATGAATGAAACGTCCCATGCTAATGTAAGAATAATCAATTTAGAATGCTTATGACAATTAACAAAGCTGAAGATACGCCTTGAAGGCTCCATGCTTTGTCAGCCCTGATTTGGATTAAACTTGTGCTAATGGGATCATTTTTCTTCCAAAAGGTATTCTTTTTAGGCAGACCTATCAATTAATATGAATTATGCATGTATAAAAGTACTAATGTCATTAATTAGACAAATTAATTTTTATGATGCAGTGGATAGACTAACACTAGATTATATGTGATAACTTCCCCCACGGCGCCCGCCGATTTGAAAGAAATGAATAGTTTATATTTGTGTGCTTTCCAGAGACTCGATCAGGATTAATCAGGCCAGTCTGTAGGCGGGAGATGGTTCAGATACTGCAGATTCCTTCTGCTCTTCTCAGTCAAAGGGGTCACTCTGGAGACAAGGGAGCCAAGACTACAACAGCAAGCAACCTTAGAATAATGCTATGCAGAGTCATGGGGGATAGTAAACTAAGCATTTGTTCAGGCAAAGCTTTCATTCACTCTATTTCCTAGATTTACATGCTGTAGCCCAAGTGGACTAAAAATATGTAATAAGAAAAAATAGATAAATAAATCTAAAAATAAATAAAGATCAGGGAAAAAAAGCATAGAGGAAAAAGGGCATCTTCCAATCACTGCATTGACTTACACAGTTCATCAATGTTGGTCAAATTTGGCCAACACAATATTAGCTTCTAATTCTTAGTGTCAGTTACAATCCTGCATCTGGCATTAGCTGCCTTCATACTCAAATCCATGGGACCTTTGATGTCCTCAAGCTTTGTAAGTTATAGTACCTCGAGCAGCATGGTGAGGTGCAATATTTGTAAAAGTTCATTGCTGTGGTTAGAGTGCTTGTGTCTCCAGCTAAGAAAACAAATAACCCAATCAAAAAATGGGCAGAGGATCTAAACAGACACTTCACAAAAGAAGAAATGAAAATGGCCAATAAATGTATGAGGAAATGTTCAACATCATTAGCAATCAGAGAGATGCAAATCAAAACTACCTTGAGATTTCACCTAACCCCAATCAGAATGGCAATAATCAAGAACACAAACAACAACAAAGGCTAGCAAAGGTGTGGAGAAGTGGGAACCCTAATACATTGTTGGTGGGATTGCAGGCTAGTGCAACCACTTTGGAAAACAGTATAGAGGATCTTCAGACAAATGGGAATGAACCTACCATATGATCCAGCAATACCACTCCTGAATATCTACCCAAAAGAATGGAAACCAAACTATCAAATGAATGCATGTGTATTTATGTTTATAGCCACACAATTCACAATAGTCAAACTATGGAACCAGCCAAGATGTCCATTAACAGATGAATGGAATACAAAACTATGGGATATGTACACAATGGAATTTACTCAGCAATAAAGAAGAACAAAATCATGTCATTTGCAGGGAAATGGGTGAATCTGGAAAACATGCTAAGTGAGATTAGTCAGTCACAAAACGTAAAAAATCATATGCTTTCCCTAATATGCGGAAGCTAGGGAAAAACTGGGACATAAGAGGGACCCTAGATGAAGAAGGAGAAACCTTAGATGAGCCAAGAAGGTGACTTAACTGAAGATGATGGGAGGGGAGGAAAACACCCTAATGCACATGATGTACCTTCACAAACATATTAAAGTCAATCACTAAACTGAACTTGAGAAGGAGGGAGGGGAGTGAGTGGGGTGGGAATTGGGGAAGGGTTAAATGAGAGATGTGTGCATGTATGCCTCTATCAGTTTGTACCTAACAAAGATGTATGATTACAATGCACCAATTTAAAAAAAAAAAAAGGAATGCTTATGTCTCTTCCAAATTCATGTTGAAAATTAACCCCCAATGCAATCATATTCAGAAAGCAGGCATTTGGCAGGTAATTGGGTCAGAGGACTCCTCTGGGGTCAACACCCTTATGAAAGAGGCTCCACCCAGCATTCCTCCTTTTGCCCTTCACCTTCTACCATGGAGGACACAGCAATGCGCCTACTCTGATATTTGTTTTTGTTGTTATTGTTTTGTACTGAGGATTGAACCCAGGCATGTTCTACCTCCAAGTTACACCCAAGACCTTTTTATTTTGAAACAAGGTCTCACTAAGTTGCTGAGGATCTTGCGGCCATCCTTTTGCGGCCATCCTTCTGTCTCAGGCTCCCACATACTGAGATTATAAGCATGCACTGCTATGCCTGACTCTCACTCTATAATATTTTGTTACAGTGACCCAAATGGACTTATGATTAAAATGTAAGGCCACCACTAGGAAGTAAATCCAAAATTCTTTATTCCTTTTTTTTTTTTTTTTTTTTTTTTTTTGCGGTACTGGGGATTGAACTCAGGGGCATTCTACCTCCGAGCTATACCTCCAGCCCTATTTTTTATTCTTTATTTTGAAACCAAGTCTCACTAAGTTGCGGAGTGCCTCATTAAATAGCTGAGGCTGGCTGCGAACCCGGATCCTCCGGTCTCAGCCTCCCAAATGCTGGGATTACAAGCGTGCACCACCACGCCTGGCTCCTTTTTATTTTTCTTTTATCGCTCCCCTTACTCCCCTTTTTTTTCAGGAACTTGAAACATGGCTCCTATTTAAAGTTCTGAAACAGAGATGACTGATGACATATCCTAAAGATCAAACCAGTGCATCCCATCAGGTCAAGGCTGGCAGGAATCACAACAGGCTGCTGTGACCTAGGTAAAGTCCCAAAGCTGTATAGGAAAGGTTAAAAGAGACTTCTCACTCAAGCCTCCTGTAGCTACTTCCTGGATCATGATAAATCCTCAGTGTGGATAGGAAAAAAATAAGTAGGAATGTTCATTTAGCTAAGGATTTGGCATGGGTTCAAAAAGCATGGGGCCATCACAGGCAAATGGAGGTCACTTACTCTGTATTCTCAGTGTCTTTTGTTAACATCTCAAGATGGTGTGGCATTGCCATGAAAAACAAGCCCTTCAAGGAGACAGTCCAGGTTCAAATCACGAATCTCCACATCTGAGCTGAATGACACTAGGATTTGACAGCTCCTCCCTCGTTGGCTTCACTGAAATTGTGCATGACCCACAATACAATGGGATATCTACATCATTATTATCTAGAGTAAAGTATAAAAGGTAATAGAAATTCTTAGATGAAATAATGCCTTTGTTCATAAAATACCAACTGCCATGGGCAAGTGGATTGTTGAACACTATAATGAACTCAAGCCTCAGTAGAAAGATAAGACATGGCATCCCATCCTCCAGTCATTTCTGATCAGACTATTATCCTTTTATTGTCAAAAGTAAGTGGGAAGGAGGAAAGGGAGCCATCAAGCTAATGGAGTCTGGGCCACACTGCCTGGGTTCAAATCTTACTCTCACCTAGCCAGCACAATTAGACAAGAAAAAGAAATGAAAATCATCCAAATTGGAAAAGATAAAAATGACATTTTCTGTGTTCCCTGACATACTTCTTAGTCTAATGTCAGGGAGGATCTCCTAGGACAGTGAAATTGCTCTTGATCTAGATGGTTCTGTTAAAATGGACTATATTTTTTAAGAAAATGGTTACTTAGAAACCAGTATTTACTTATGTCTACACGTCTTCCTCCCTTGGTATATACAATTGGTTGATTAGGCAAACTACAATAATCTTAATTTTCTAATTAATATGAATCTGAGAGATTATGTTTCTCATGATTCTTAAAAGTGAGCAGATAAATATGTTCTCTTGATTATTGCCAGAATAGTGGAGACCAGTAATTTTCCCTTCAGTCTTTCATTTTTTTATTCCATGTAAAAAAGTGAATATGGAGTGGAGCACTTGCTGCTTTCCTGTCTCTCCTCAACACCCCAAAGGCTTTGCTTCTTCACAGGAAGACAAGGGACCAGTGTTGAAGCCATAGAAATTTGAGTTAATGGGGTCTCTGAATATAATGTGGTACTGAGGCCCTTTCCATTCTCTGACCACTTTTGTTTTCTATAAAACTTCAAAAGAGGGTAATGGTTAAGATCATGGCCTTTGGAGCCTAATGTTCTGAACAACATTCTTGCTCCTTAGGAGCAGGCAAGTTACTTATCACCACTTCTCATCTATATGACAGTAATAGTGATGAGAGTCAACAAGTTCATTTGACAAGCTCTTCTAAAACACAACCAAGTACCCTATTAGCTGTCTTGAGACACAAAGAGAAAAACAAGGATAGTCTCCTACTCTCATGAAGCTAATGTTCTACTCTGTCTTGGCAAGATGTTGGGAGGATGAAATAAGGCCTGCAAGAGGCTGAGCACTTCGCCCAGCACAAAGAAGTACTCAAGAACCATTAGCTTCTGTTGATGCTATACTGTTGATCACACCACTAGAGTTACAAGGATATAATCCTCCCACCTGGCAATGTCTACTGTGAAGAACTCAAGCTCCCAAATGACGACTGTGTTTTTTATTTTGTTTTGTTTTGTTTCAGAAAAGTTCTCAAACCTAAATCTTAGCCATGTCTGCCCATCTCTCTATGTTCCCTGAAGATTTGATTGTTCCTCTCCCCTTTACTAACTTGCTGCAGTGAAAGTTTCTTTCCCCCAGTGCACCCCATAGGTTGTTGAGTTCTATGTAGAAGAAACAATATGGCACAGAAGAAAACAAAGGGATGAGTAAGGTAACATTAACAGTGCATGCCAGCTCTGTTGACTGCAGGGAATAACAAGGTTTGGAAGATACTATATGAAGCTTAACTCTCGTTCTCTCTTTTCTTTTCTCTTTCCTTTTTCTTTCTTTCTTTTTATTTTTGCATTGCTAGATTAACTCAAGGGCTTTGCACATGCTAGGCAAGTGCTCTACCACTGAGCTATACTCTCAGACCCTCGTTTTCTTTTCCTTAGAGTGCACTTGCCAGTTAGACCCTCAATAGGAAAAAATCTAGAGGTCTTCATGCTGTGCAAGTTGGGAACCTGGCATATTGGCTGGGGTTCTTTGGTTTTAAGCATTGGAACCTCAGTCCAATTGACATAAAACAAAGAAGAATATTCTTAGGAGAAGATTGGGGAGGTTCCCATGCCCCAGGAAAAAGCTGGCATGCTGTGGTAAATGCTACAATGATCTCAGCAGGGCCCGAGCAGCAAGATCTAATGAATTGTCTCTTGCAGGTGCATCCTCAAATTGAGGTTATTCTTTTGTTAGTGCTTAGTGCATTCAATGTCAATTATGGCTGATTCACCCCTCATACTTATCCCAAGTGTGCTGCACAATGCCTTGTACTCATTGCAACCTCCTAATGACCATGATTGGGTTTCTCAATGACTAGAAAGAAAATATGAATACTTCCATCACTGACTTTGCTTGCTTTAATCTGAAGGAAAAATTCTGGCAAGATTTTTATTTTTTATTATTTTTTAATTTTTTATTGGTTCGTGTAATTATACATGATAGTGAGGTTCAGGGCTATCTATTCACATACGCACTGTTTCTTTCCCCATTCATATATGTATATAACATATTTGGTCTGCTTCCTCTCTCCCCTCTTCTCCCCTGGTCCCCAACCACTACTCTACTCTAATCTTCATGAAGTCTTTTTTCTTTCCTATTTTCTCTCTAGCTTCCACATATGAGAGAAAACACACTGCCCTTGATTTTTCCAGTCTGGCTGATCTCATTTAGCGTGATGTTCTTCAGTTCCATCCGTGTTTCTGCAAATGACATTATTACCTCCTCTTTTTGTACTTTTATTGGTACATCATAAATATTCATCATAGTGAGATTCAAGGTCATCAAGGTCATACATAAATACATATACACATCACTTGATGTATTTTCCTCTGAATCTCACCCCTCCCTCCTCATGCGTGTTAGTGAGGTTGGTGGTGACAATTTCATGTATGGATATAACCTTATTTGAACTGTTTCCTTCCTCAAGTCTTATTTTTCCCTCCTCGCCTCCCTCCAGATCCCTTCCACTAGTCTATTGGTTTCTCTTCTCATTTGACTAAAGTCTCTTTTTCTTCCTATGGGGGGGGGGTACTAGAGATTGAACCCAGGGGAATTCTACCTCTGAGCTACATCCCCAGTGCTATATTTTATTCTTTATTTTGAAACAGGGTCTCACTAAGTTGTGGAGGGCCTCACTGAGTAGCTGAGGCTGTCCGCGAACCCAGATTCTCTCAGCCTCCCAAGTACTAGGATTACAAGTGTGAGCCACCGCACCCGGCTTTCTACCTTTTTTTTTTTTTTAATCTAGATTCCATATATGAGAAAAAACATATAACCCTTGACTTTCTGACAATGATGTCACTTAATATAATATTCTCTAGTTCAATCTATTTTCCTGCAAATGATGTAATTCTGTTCATTAGGGCTGAGTACAATTCTATTTGGTGTATATATCACATATTTTTTTTATCAACTCATATGGAAGAAAAAAAGACCCAGATTAGCCAAAGCAATTCTGAGCAGCAAGAATCATGCTGGAGGCATAATAATACCTGACTTCAAAATACACTACAGAGCAATAGTAACAAAACAACATAGTATTGGTTAAAAAACAGACACATAGACCAATGGAATAGAAGAAAAGACATAGAGAGAAACCTTCACACTTATAGTAAGCTGAATTTTTACAAAGGTGTCAAAAATACATGCTGGAGAAAATACAGCCTTTTCATCAAATGATGTTGTGAAAACTGAATATCTGTATGCAGAAAAATGAAATTAGACCTCTCTCTCTCGCTCCCTGCACAATAGTCAAAACAATATATATCAAAGTCCTGGAAATTATATCAGAAAGTATGTAATTACTAGAAGAATACATAGGACCAACTTTTCAACATAATGGCACTGGTAGAGACTTACTAAATAGGACCCCTAAAGCTCAGGAAATAAAGTTGGGAATCAATTAGTTGGAAGTCATCTAATGAAAAAGAATTGAGAATCAATAAATGAAATTTCATCAAGTAAAAACCTTCTGTGAAGCAAATGATACAATTGAGAGTCTGAAGAGAGAGACTACAGAATCGGAGAAAATCTTTGCCAGTTGCTCCTCTGTTAGAGGACTAATATCTAGATTATATAAAGAACTCAAAAAATAAAACCAAATTATCCAATTAAAATGGGTTATTGAACATCTCAAAAGAAGAACAAATGGCCAACAAAAATATGAAAAAATGTTCAACATCATTACCAGTCATTAAAACTATCCTAAAATTCCATCTAAGTCTGTTTAGAGTGTCAACCATCAAGAATAAAAACAGTAACGCTGACAAGGATGTGGGAAAATAGGAACTCTCATACACTATTGGTGGAATTGTAAATTGGTACAACCACTATGGAGAGGAGTATGGATGTTCCGAAAAAGACTAGGAATGAAATCACCATATCACCAGCTATATCACTTTTATTTATCTTTCCAAAAGAATTAAAAGTCAGAATACTCTACATGTATACCCATGTTTGTAGCAACACAATACATGATAGCCATATTTTCCTTCTTTATGGCTGAGTAAAACTCTGTTGTGTATATATGCCATCTTTTATCTATCTATTCATCTGTTGATGAACACCTTGTTTGGTTCCGTAACTTGGCTATTGTGATCTGTTCTTGCAAGCCTTGTGCTACTGTTGTCAGCTCTTCAGAGAGAAATTGGTTCTTGGTGATCTCCATAGGGAACAAACGTCAGTCTCCTTCAGTACTTTGGAAACTGAAAGTTGCAGGAACTTACATTGCTAACTTTTACCCACACCCCAAAATTTCCTTTTATAATAAACTTTTTATTGAAGTACGACATAGAGAAAAGTAAATAAATCAAACATATACAGCTCAATAAATTTTCCAAAGGTGAACATTTATTCACAATATGACATGGCATGTCACAAATATGACATGCCTGGATGGAGCTCAAGATGGTGTCCAAGTGCAACACCTCTCTTCAGACGCTGTGAGCTCGAACCAAATCTGCTATAAAAGCAGCTTCTTGACAGAAGAAAAAATGCAACAAAAAATCAAACAGAACAATGAAATTTGAACTACAACTAAAGAGACCTCAGAAAGCCAACCAGGGAGAGCAAAGGAGCCCAACCACATGGCAGTGGCGCCAAGCTTCAGAGCCGGGGCTGCTGTTAAGCCAGCTGCCTGGCAGGGCACCCAGCGACCAGGCGTGGAGTAAGCGACTCCAGAACTTCACATCCTAACCAGGCAGCGGATCCCCACACCTTCCACAGTGACCAGAACGCATGGGACAACCAGCGTAAGCCCCCAAGGGACCACCCCAGCTCACCTCTCCCTCCAGAGCCGGAGCAGTGATCAACTGCACCACAGAGCTTGAATCAAAACTGCCACAAACGCAGTTTCTTGACAGAAGGAAAGAAAAGAAAAGCAGGGAAAAAAAGTGAATAAAGCAACAAAAGCAGCTGAACAGAACCCAGGGAGAACAAAGGAGCCGGCACGTGCATGCGAGCGTGCAGCAGGGCGTGCTCTGAGAACCAGCGGCCGCCATTTTGACAGCCTTCATCATGCTAGCTGCCATCTTGCCAACCACCAACTTGCCAGACGCCATCTTGCCAGCCACCATCTTGCCAGCCGCCAACTTGCCAGACACCATCTTGCCAGTCGCCAAGAGCAGCATCTATTAGCACCAAGACCTCCAAAGACCTCCTGCACACCCAATGACCAGAAGTGGAGTAAGCAACTACGGAATTCCACACCCTAATCAGGCGGCATATCCTTGCAGGATCAACAGTGATCAAGAACACCTGGGACACCCTATGCCACCCCTCCCACTAGAACCAGAGCAGCAGGGATCTGTAAGTTAAATTGCATCCCTGGGGTACAGGGGCCTCTATACAAAGCACAGACTCAGTCACCTGCCCTTCAAGCGATTGGATAGAGCAGAAGTGTGGGAGGGACCAATGCACACAAGGTATAGAGAACTTCCAGGCACCTTGGAAAATGCCTGGCATTTAGATTGCACTCCTGTCACCAGCAAAGGTGCATCTATGTTTATAGCTGCACAATTCACAATTGCCAAACTATGGAAACAGCCAAGATGTCCATTGACAGATGAATGAATTACAAAACTATGGGATATGTACACAATGGAATTTTACTCAGCCTTAAAGAAGAACAAAATCATGTCATTTGCAGGGAAATGGATGCAACTGGAAAACATTATGTTAAGTGAGATTAGTCAATCACAAAGAGTAAAAAGGCATATGTTCTCCTTAATATGCAGATGCTAGGGAGAAGATGGGGCATAAGAGGATCCCAGATGAAAAAGGAGAAATCCTTGATAAGCAAAGAAGTTGACTTTTCTGAAGGGGATCGATGGGGGTGGGGACAGAGACACTGGAATGCACATGATGTACTTTCACGAATATATCACAGTCAGTCACTAAACTGAACTTGAGAAGGAGAGAGGGTGAGAAGTGGGGTGAGAATTGGGGAAGGGCTTAAATGAAAAATGTGTGCATATATGCCTTAATCAGCTTGTACCTAACAAAAATGTATGATTACAATGCACCAATTATTATAAAAAATAACATGACCAACATTCCAAAAGTTCTCTTTCTATCTCATAAAGTCAGAACTCCCAATCTTCCTAAAGGCAACCATTTTCTTGACTTTCTATTGCATATAAACTTTGTTTTTGACTTTCATAAAGGACATCACATAATAGGTATTTTTCTCTGTCTGGATTTTTCATCCATAATTGTTTTTTCATCCATAAGATTTATCCATGTTTTTTATATATCAGTGGTTTTTAAATTTTCATTGATGTAAAATATCTCATTGTATGGATATATCGCAAGATATCTTTCCATCTTACTGTTGGTGGACATTAAAGTTCTTCCCAAATTTTAGCTACTAAGAATGTTGTTAAGGACATTCTTATCCTTTCATTAAATGCATTTTTATGTGTTTCTGTTAGGTATGTATTTATTAGTGAAATCTCTAGACCATGAGATATCTATCAATCTTTAGTAGAGATTACTAAACAGTTTTCAAAAGTAGTTGTATTAATATATACTTCAGTCCCAATGTAGGGAAATATCTTAGTATGCTACATCCTTATCAACATCCAATATTTTAAATTTTTTTCATCTTAGTCCTTCTAGGTATGTAGCTGTATCTCATGTGGCTTTAGTTTGCATCTCTTTAATGATTAATGAGGTTGATACATTATAGATGTGTACTGGCCACATCCTTTTAATAAGGGTGCCTATTTTTTTTTATGGTTTAGATCTAGAGTATCTCCTTAATGCTCATGTGTTAAGCAATGCAGCAATGTTCGGAGGTAAAATAATTGAATCACAAAGGCTCTGACCTCATCAGTAGATTAACTCATTTGATGGATTAATAATTTGAGTCGACTTACTGGGAGGTGGTGAAAACCATAGGCAGGTGGGGCATCGCTGGGCGAAGTAGGTCACTGTTGGTATGGCTTTAGAGACCAACCCAACCTCTCTCTCTCTCTCTCTCTCTCTCTCTCTCTCTCTCTCTCTCTCTCTTTCTCTCTCTCTCTCTTCTGAGCAGCTTTTCTACACCATGCCTTTCTGTTTCTGCCTTGAGCCAGCTGACCATGAACCAAATCTCTGAAACCATGAGCCAAATTAAGTTTTCCTCCTCTAAGTAGTTCTTGTCAGGCATTTTGGTTGCAGTGACAAAAAGCTAGCTAATACATTGTTCAAATTTTCCTTTTCTGTTATGCTACTGGACTGTCTATGTAGTTATCAATTTGTAGCATTTTATTGTATAAAATACTGGTCCTATGTTAGATATATGGATTATAATATCTTTTCCTACTCTACCTTTTTGCTCTCTTACTTTTTCCTTTTAGGTTGTGCTTTTTTGTTGTTGTTGTTCATTTAGGAGATCTTTGCTTACTCAGAAGTTATGAAAATATTTCCTGTGTCATCTTCCAGAAAATTATTATTTTAACTTATATATCATATATATACATGATATCATGATATATATATGCAATCTACCTGAAACTCATTCTTAGTTTTGATATAAAATAGAAACCAGATTAATTTCTTTTTCTATAAGGGAAGGATATCTAATTGGCCTGCCAGCATTTATTGGAACAACTACCTTTTGCCACTACACTAGAACATCACACTTGTCCATTAATTTGGATATGAACTTTGGGGATACAATCTATTCTTTCTGTTGTATTGTTTGTATATCTATTAATGAACAAATACCAAATTTTATTAATTGCTGAAGCTCTATAATAAGTCTTGGCTTCTGGAAAAAATAAGCCATCTAGTTTTATTTTTCGTAAACTGGTTTTTCTTTACTTGATTCTTTGCAATTCTGTATAAATTTTGAACTGACATTGATTCTATAAATCAGTTATGGGAGTTTACATAACTTGAAGTATGATAATTTCTTCAGTTTGGGAAAATATTTGGTCATTCTCTTTTTAAAAATTTATTTTGCTTCATTCCTTCTCTTCTATCTACTAAAAATTTGCGTATATATCTATATAATAGTTACATATATATACATACATATTATATATTAGACTTTATATGTTACTTATTTTTATTTCTCTCCATGCTTCTGATTGAGTATTTTCAATTGTCTTGTCTTCCATTTTGCTAATTCTTTTTTCAGCTTATTTTATTTGCCATTTGACCTTTCAATTAAGTTCGTAATTTCTATTATTTTTCAGTAATATAATTTCCACTGATTATTTTTAAATAGGTCCCAGTTCTTGTATATTTTCACCTTGTTATCTACTTTATCAAATATATTAATAACAGTAATTTCAAAGTTGGTATTTGAATATACCAACATCTGGATTGCCTATGGTTTCGTTTTATTTAAATTTTTTTTTCTATTGGCTTTCTGTTTGTTGAGTTCTGTATGTTATAGTCTGGTGATATTTATTGAGTGCTGTTAATTTTGTATGATATCACCACATCCACATAGGTTCTACTTTGCTTAGTCAGGTAGAGCAATGACATATCATCTTAGTCCAGACGGAAATGAAGCACATTTGGTGTTACACCTACTTCTTAATTGCCATTTCTCCCAGCATGTGGTCATTCTGCCATGCTTACTGAAGGCCAGGACTGTTTGCCAGAATCCCTTCTCTCCCTGGCAGGTACCAAACTACAATTTTACCTCCACAACACTATGAGACAATCAAATGCTCTACCCAGCATCTCAGCATCTGAGCTGATGCTTACAAATTGTCAAATTTGTAAGTAAGTGAAAAAGTCATGTGGAATGCTGAACTGATTTCTCTGCTGTTGTGTTCTTCCTAGGAATTTGCCTTTCAAAGTCTGGACACTTTTAAAATTCTAAATTTTAATTGTTGTTTCCCTAAGTGCCAAATGCTTTGCTTAGCTTCTTCCCATAGTTGTCATTTTATACAGCTACTCTTAGTATTCATGGGGGATTGGTCCCAACACCCTTACAGATACAGCAATCCTCAGATGCTCAAGTCTCTTACACAAAATGAGGTAGTATTTGCATAAAACCTATGCACTTCCTCCTATATACTTTACATTGTTCCTTGGTTACTTATAAAACAAATGCAATGCAAATGCTATCTAAATAGGTGTTACACTGTGCTGTTTAGAGAATGATGACAAGAAAAGCATCTGTACATGTTCAGTCCAAGTGGATTTGTTTTTTGTCAAGTATTTCCTTTCATTTGTTTGTTTGCTATACTGGAGATTGAACATAAGTTTTTTTTTTCTTTCTTTCTTTTTTTTTTTTTTACCACTGAGCTACACCCCCAGCCCTTTTTATTTTTAGTTAAAAAATTTGAACTTATTTAAAACAAACAGGATTCTTTAAGTGGCCCAGGCTGGCCTTGAACTTGTGATCCTTCTGCCTCAGCCTTCCCAATAGCTAGGTGAATCCTTTTGATAAATGAGTTACTGGGTCCACAGATGTGAATCTCACAGATAAGCAAGGCTGACTCTACTTAGTTTCACATTCTCTTACTATTTGCTGCTTAGGAATCGGCAAGTGCCTCACGCAGAAAAGTACTGCAGATTTTCAGGTCTAACTTCCCTTTCTCCCGGACCATAGTTCTTTAAATCCTGATTGCCTTACTAGCTTTCCAATGCCTGTAAATGGATTTCTAAATGTTTATTTGGTTTCTCTAATTGTTCTCAATAGGAGGATTGGTATAATACAAAGTAGTGTAAAGAGAACATTATTATAAAAAATCTGATGTCAAAACCTCTACAGTTTTATTGCAGATCCAATAAGCTCAAATTTCTACAGAGATTAGGTGGGTAAAATAAATGAAGGAAGTATGCTGGGTAAGGAATTGTCAAAGTGCAAACAGCACGCTCCCTCTGAATGGGGAAGTGTTGTGTGCTATCCATCTTCAGCTTACCAGTAGAAGCGGAAACATAGAGATTTATGGATGGTTTTTAAGCTCTACCCAGTCATAAACTGACAAGTTTCCAATGTCTTTTAATTTTTATTCTTCAAAAGTCCATTGTTTACTAGGTCACATCCCCATTTTAATGTATTCAATGACTATTTCTAAACACTTATCAGAAATCTGTAATAGGTTTAACAGGATACATATAATTTAGTTTTATTTTTTTCTTTTTGAAATTTATTAATAAATAATGACATACAAGCAAATGTAATTTTAAAAATTAGTGAAGTACTCAGAATGTATCACAGAAAGTTTGAAGGAAATTTGGACATAAAAGAGGAAGATCTTTTGCAGCTGGTTGGGATTGGGGAAGAGTGGAACTGAAGAGCATTTTGCTTGAGTATCCAAAAGGATTTAATGGAGTAGGGGTACCTGGTTAAGAGGTATCAGGTTTCTTCGGGGAATGAGGAATGAAAGTAAAGGGGCATTTCTTCATTCAGAAGGGCGGCAAACAGATCTGGATTTGGTCCTGCACTCCAGAGTAAATCAGCCAAAACCTGGTCCTTACAAGGAGCCACTAGTGTCTTTAACAGAGAAAGTGAGACACTCACCGGAGCATGCTGCTGTTGGGTCAGTTTCTCAGCCTCGTAAACAAGCTCCGGTGTATGTAATTATAACTAATATATGGGAAGAAAGGACAGGGATGAACAGATGTTGGAGCCAAATGAGGATATACAGAACACAACAGTGTGGTATAAAAACCTGAGTTTATATGGTGCAGCTGGCTGCATTGCATATTTTTTTTATTATTATTTATTTACAAGGTGTGGCATCTGGTCTTCTATTGTCAAACCTCAATTTTTCTTGCAGTTAATTCTCTCCTGATACAGAAGAGCTCTGGCAATATCATTGAGAAACTTAACTAAAAAAATCCTTGCTAAAAAAAAGTGAGTCCAAGAATTAGAACGAAGGGTGACCCAAGTCTCCTTAAGAGCTAAGCAGACTGAGTTTTATTTGTT
>PVLC010001602.1:0-22500 GCA_004027655.1 Graphiurus murinus | reverse complement strand
TGAAAATTCTTCTGTCATGTCTGGTGGAAATTTAAAAAGTCCAAGCATGATTGATGCTTTGACTATCATGAAAGCATATGTCACAATGAAGAAGCGTCTGTTAACGGATGTCTCTGAGTCACTCTAATAAGCAGAGCCCTGCCAACCTGTGGTGGGCTTATACTGACATTAAACTGATAAATAAATCTTTAGTGTATTAAGCCACTGAAATTTAGGGACCTAGTCCATCCTAAGTGATAATAAGCCCATTGGTCCTCTTAACATGACTGCCCAAATAGGAAGGGTTGTTTGCTGATAGAACTAAAGGAATTAAGAATGGGCATCATAGTGTGATGGAAAACTTACTAAAAGGACATAGGCAGAATGGATGTGGTAAACAGTTCACAACCAAAGCTGAGTAAGATGGATTGGTTTCAGAATTCCATTGCAATATGGAGACTAGAGAGTGGCTCAGGAGAAGGGCTGGCCAGAGGCTCACTATGGCTAGAAAATGAAAGGACAGAAGAGACACCACCACACTTGCATACACGCACACACAAGCACACATGACTGCTTCTGTTCCTCCATGCTCATATCACAGCCAGGCACTGGCCACAGCAACATACAAACACTCAACCCAATCCCTGTCCCCACAAAATGAGAATTCAAAACTCTTCTCAAAATTCAAATCCTTAATACTCTTCCTTCTTGTTTCTGCCCTTTTGTCTATTATCCATAGATATGGCACATACAAATTTGGAAAGAAATAAATCAAATTAAGTTATGAAATTTCTTGTTTGAAACTTCTTGTGTAGTCCAATGTTTTAGGTAGGGAACATTTTCATAATCACAAACCAAATGCAATGAAACGTTATCCATTTTAAAAACATGTAAGCTGATATGTCAATATCCAGGTACCAAGACCAACATTAGAATATAGAAACAAAAATGCAGAAATGCACCAGCAGGAAACCAGAGGACAAATTTAAGACATTGTTTAATAGTGCTCAGCTACTGCCAACAGTCAGTTAGCTTCCCTTCATTCTCTTCAGAATGTCTTCCCAATGGAGGATGTTTCCGCTGGGGAAGACCAAAGGCTGAACATGTAAGACCAGGCTGACACTAAGTATAGATTTTTTTTTACTTATTCCTTTAGGTGACAGGGCTAGCAATTAAACTTATATAATAATAGTTACTGGCAGATATTTCCCATTCTATAAATTCTATAGGACACAACAGATCCAGCTGTGTATTTGGAAAAAAGAGAATGCTTTAATTGGAAACCAGAGCAGAGAGCATGTCAGTTATGGGATGTTGATAAGAAATGATGACTCATACTTACAGAGCACTTGTGTCAGTCTGTTGCTTTCCCCCTCGGTGTTTTGCAATGCTTGTCCTAGTCCTTGCTGAATTTGCACTGTTTCACAAGAGAGGCAAGTAGAATCCCTGCATATAGGTGAGACCAAGCCCTGAAGGGTGACTTGCTCTATCTAAATGGAAATGAAAAGCCAACAGAAAAGGGGATCCAGACATTCAGGTTACCAATCCCAACTGCCCTTACTATGACCTGGGGATGGGCAAGACCCTTGCTCATTAACTCTTGTAATCCTCAAAACAGGCACATGAGGGAGATTTTATTATCCTTATACTAAACATCAGGAAACAGGCTGAATTGAATTGAAAAGAAATGCAGGCCCAACACTTGAGAGGCTGAGACAGGAAGATCACAGGTTTGAGGCCAGCCTTAGCAACTTAATGATGCCCTCAACAACTTAGTGAGAATCTGTTTCAAAATAAAAATAATAAAATAGGGCTATGACCTGGACATAGTGGCGCACACTTGTAATCCCAGTACTTGGGAGGCTGAGACTGGAGGATCCGGGTTCGCAGCCAGCCTCAGCTACTTAGTGAGGCTCTCTGCAACTTAGTGAGAACTTGTTTCAAAAATAAAGAATGAAAAATAGGAATGAGGGTGAAACTCGAAGGTAGAATGCCCCTGGCTTCAATTCCCAGCGCTGAAAAAAAAAATTAAGGCTATGGGTATAGTTCAGAGATAGAATCCTGGGTTCAATTCCCAGTACTGAAAAAAAAAAAAAATGCAGGCATGGCCAACCAGCTAATGAATCTCAAACCCAGACTGGTCTGATGCAAAGCCCATATTGTTTCCTCTGCACCATCTCCCACAGGAAACACACTCATATTGACTTTAGAAGCTAACATGGAGAAGATGAGCAAGAAATATTTTCACCCAGTCCACATCAGCCCTGTGACTCAAACCACAAAGACCAAAAAATAAATATGGCCATGTTTCACGTATAAAGGTAGAACAACAAAAAAAGTGACATAAGACTTCTACTTATCAGAAATGATCTTGCTTTAGGTTTAGTTGTTTATCTCAAAACAGACCCCTGGATTTATGTATCACAAAAGACTAGAAAGGAGGAAATTTAGGTTCATTGGGAAAGAAGAAAATAAATGGATGAGGTAGAGCTGATAGAACATTTGCTGTTTTTTGTTTTGTTTTGTTTTGTTTTTTATGCAGGCATGAGAAAGCTGAAGAAACCTAATGTGAAACCTTTATGATCTTGAGATTACATTCCCGTGGAGGGGAAAGGAGAGTCTAAGTGAAGGAAAAGAGCTATCAAGCGGAGTCCCATGAACCTGAGTGAGGGATGGCCCACACCAGATGCACAGGCCTGATGAACTGGGCAAGGTAGAGAGATGTGGGCTGTGATGGAGACTGCTGGAATTCCATCCAATCTGTCCTCTCCTCCCTTCACAGGAACAGAATGACAACAGAGCTCCCATCTGCTCAGCTGGACCACATTTTCCAGACCCTGTGCAGATTCTTGGCCAGGTGACAAGGTTCTCACTTGTGAAATGTACCAGGAAGTCATGTGTCTGGTTCTTGAGGCTAGATTGCCTCTTCCACATGTCCTTCTTCCTCTTGGCTGGAACCTGAACATTATAGCAACCCAGCTTCATCCATGAGATGACAACATCCCAGGATGTAAAGGAAAGATCATTTGACAGGAACCTGGCTCTGTGCATGAAAATGCAGAGCCAGGAAGAGTTGTCAAGCAGGACTGCCTTGAGACCTGGTCTGTGAGAAAGAAATAGACTATTTCATTGTTTATGATCCTTGTCATGTTGGGTCTCTTTGTTACAGCAGCAAAACTGGACCCTAATTGATACAGTGAATTGATTTAAGGGCAACCAAAGCTTTGCTCATTTTAAGCATAAAAGTTACTTCTCACAAGTGGACCAAAATTTTATTAAAAATACTCTGAGCCATATACTTGTCTCAAAGAGAAAGTAACTCTCAAGGAACAAATCAGATATCTAAGATCACTTCTTGACCATAGATTTGTCTCAAAGAGAAAGTAACTTTCATGGAAAGTCACAGCTATCTAAGATCATTTCTTGATCATAAATTCTATACGTTAGTTAATAAACATGCAATAGTTTATTGTTCATTTCTGGGTTTTTCTTTATTTTGTACTAGGGATTGAACTCAGGGGCATTCTGCCTCTGAGCTACATCTCTAACCCTTTTCATTTATTTATTTTTTTTAATTTTGAAATATCATCTCAATCATCTCACTAAATTGTTGAGGGTCTTGCTAAGTTGCTGAGACTGGCCTCAAATCTGCAATCCTCCTGTTTTGGACTCCCAATTACTGGAATTATAGATTGGTGCTACCACGCCTTGTGTGTCCATTCTAATAAAAAAAGTATGGTTTATTATTATAGAATACAAAAGTTTTGTTGTTATATAATACAGGCATTTATATTATCTCCTCAATGACCATTTTTTCCTTGCTACAGTGTATTAGAAAACAATTTATGCAATATAGACTGCAGGTAAGATTGATAATTTCAGCAGTTTCCTTTTTTTCTGAAAATAGCTGCTTACATCACAAATTGAACTTAAATTTTATACTATCATGTTACTCCATAATAAACAATTTTTAAATAAATTTCTTTGGAGTGTTATTTATTTAAAGAAAAAGAATAAGTCGAGTATTTTAGTGCTTGCCCTTAATCCCAGTACTTGGAAATCTGAGACAGGAGGATCAGAGGTTTGAGGACAGTCTCAGCAATGTAGGAAGACTGTCAGCAAACAAGACCCTGTTTCAAAACAAACAAAAAAATATTTTTTAAAATGTTGTGCCATAGCTCGGAAGTAATATGCCCCTGAGTTCAATCCCTAGTAAAATAAATAAATAAATAAATAAATAAATAAATAAATAAGTAAATAAATAAATTCAAAAACATATAGAAGACATACAGTCATAAAAAAGCAAGAAGTCAGAATCGTCTCTTTCTATATCTATATCCTCTGTGTTCTGTCATAGGCCTGCCTCTCTCTCTCTCTCTCTCTCTCTCTCTCTCTCTTTCTCTCTCTGACTCAACTTTTAGAAGTCTCTTTAAAGTTTTGAAAAGAGAGATATGGACTTCCTTAAAGTTCCTGGAACAGCAAGTGATTGAAATAATGTTTAAAATTCACATTTATAAGGCAAACATCTGGAATACACTCAAAAGAAGGAAAAAGTATGAAATGGGAACATTATTAATAGCTAACATCTTGCAAGAAATGAATCAATGGACAACCTATTTCCTAGATTCCTTTTAGTAAAAAAAAAATATATATATATATATATATATATATATATATATTTGAGAGGGAAATGCAGAAGACAGCTGAATGCAATACTACTGTGAAAGGAAGTATGACTTCCAGCATGGAGATAAACTTTTCATTTGTTGAAAATACTGATAACGTCTGCATGCTATTCTTCTCTCCTCCTTGACGTGTTGCTGAGGGAAGATCTTTGTCGTTAACGAGGAGTTTTTTCTGCACCAATGATGTGGGATTTTCACACTTGTGCCTTTGCAGTAGCGAGTCTCAGCCCTGCAGTTTATTTTTGTAATAATTAATAAAATATCACACTTGCTGGCTTCCTTGCCCCTGCCTGGAGAATGGCTTGTTGTCACCTTTCTGGGTGCTGTTGTAGAAAATAAAGTGAGGTTGCCTGAGGACCCAGGTCAGTAAAGAAAGCAGAGCCTTAGGTTCCAACCAAGTGCTTTCCCAATGACAACTTCCTCGAAGGTGACCCCCATGGACCACCAAGTATGCATGCTGTAGAGGTGGAGGCTGGTGTTTATAGAGCCTGGTGTTGAATTGCTCAAACTCTGTCTCTAGTATTAAGATAGAAGCCCTCCTCCATTACTCTTATTTTAGGTGAAAGTAAAAAGAATTCACTTCATCGCAGTGCATCTGGAAAATATGTCTCAAACTAATTAGGAAAAGCAGAGGACTGACTTTTGGTAGTCGGAGAGCTTTTCATACATTTAATAAATATTTATTAAGTGCTGACGGGCCTCCAGGCACTGTTCTTGGCACTGGTGATTGGGCTGTGAACCAGACAAACAAACTCTACCAAAAAAAAAAAAAAGAAAAGAAAAAAAAATGAAAGAAAGCAATACATAGTTTGGGGAAAGAGATCTTTGATCACTCCCAGGTTTCACTAACCCTGAGGACTCCATCACATTATTAATACCAAAGGAAATCCAAGAATGATCCTCAAAACTTTTCAGGTAGCTGTAAGACAGGTGGTCACACTCATCCCTTAGCAGTTCTGTGTCATCTCCATCATCATTGTCACCATTGTTGGCTCTATACACAATAGTAAAGGTTTTTTCAAAGGTTGTTTGAACACTCACTACAGAGTAGACATTGCACTGAATAATTTGTGTCTTTTACTCCTTTCTTTCCTCAACAATTCCAGGAGTCAGGTGATATTTTTATTCGCATTTACCAATGAAGAAACTGAGGCAGGGATCTACTAACAATGAGTAAGAATATGCGTGAAAAGCTCAGATGAGGGTGAGCAATCAGTCCCTGAGCTTCTGTTCCAGTTTGTGATCTGTCTTGCACAGCAGAGCGGTCCTCACTGGCACGCATTCTCCATTCCCCATCCTGTTTCCACTTCTAAGCCCTGGACAACTTATCCTACCAGGACAGTAGAGAATGTCTTCCACTAGAGCCAAAATTAAAAAAAAAAAAAAAAAGTACAGGGCACTCTCTGCATGCCCTGTGGCTTTCCTCTTTCCTGATACAGCACAAGCTTGACAAGGAATCCGCGTGTTAACCAGTAGGTCATCTAAATGAATGAACCGAACAAGAGTCTGAAGGGATTATTCAGAATCAGAGAAATTCCTGCCCCAAACGTGAAACATGTAAAGCAAATGTGCAGCTTTTTGAGTTAAATTAAATTTAATAAACATTTGATCAGACCATGCGGCCAGAGCCAAGCCATACTATAGCTCTTTGGGTAGGTTTTACTCTTAAACACAGAAGGTATACTCCTAGGAAAACGGGACCTCTGCCATCTTGCATTTGATAGTCCTTTTCTTTAATGCTTTCATAATCATTATATTGTATGAAATTCGAGTACTCTGGGAGATGGGAAGGACAGCAATTATTATCACTGCTTGACACACAGGGAAACTGAGAAAAGGGAAAGGAATCCATAAAAAACATACAGAAATTCAGGTTCCTAGCTTCCGTTTCCTCAAAGTCCTTACTCAAGCTGGGCATAGTGCCACACACCTATAATCCCAGTACTTGGGAGGCTGAGACAGGAGGATCACCATTTCCAGGCCAGCCTCAGCAACTTAGGGAAGCCCTTGGCAACTTAGTGAGAACTTGTTTCAGAAGACAAATATAAAATAGGGATGAGGGTATAGCTCAGAGTTAGAATAGCTCTGGGTTCAATTCCCACTAACACACACACACACACACACACACACACACACACACACACACACACAGTCCTTGCTCAATAGGAAATCTAAAGGGAATATACTCCAGAGTAGAATTCTTCAGCCATACCATTAAAGCACCATCACCTTGGCTTTTCATCACACTGGAACAAAGGGGCCACAGTAGCGTGTTAATGGCACCATCCTTGGTGCCACTTTAAAGCCCAGAATAAAGCCAGTCCCCGCAATAGTGACTCTGAAACATACTGCCAGACGACTGTCCTGCCTTAAGACACTGCACAAGTTTTGGCAGCTCAAGCAGTGAGACTTTTATCATTTGTTCACAGTAATGTACTTGGCAGTCACACAGAAGGGCTTTTAAATCTAATGGCTCAGACAACAACAAAGCAGAATTACATGAGTATTTTCAAAATGATGGGGCTGTGACCCTTTTAGGTATGTTTTGCTGCCTTATCCCTGGGACATGCTGGGGTTGCAGTATATTATGTAAACTTCCAGTCTGGTCCCTTTGCCCAAATACAGTGCTGGAGGTAGAGAAATGGAGAATACACACAGTATGAGGCTTCTCAAAAGTATAACTCTATGCCATTAGGTGTGTGTGGGGGGTCGGGGTGTGTGTGGGGGTGTGAGTGGGTGTCGGGGGCGGCTGTGGGTGTATATGCACACAGACCCATGCGTGTGTGTGCATTTGTATACATGTGTCCCATCTGCATAAGTTTCTTTGACTAAAATTGGGATGAGATAGGCCGCCTGGGATCTAGGTACTCAGGTTAAATAGGACTGAATTTCAGACTCTGGATCATTCTAGAGAGGGCTTCTAGGAACTTTCTCTGTACTGTTTTCTTTTTTTAATTTTTTTAATTTTTAATTTTTTTATTATTCATGCATTGTAAGCAAACATCTTTGTTAGGTACAAATTGATAATGACATATGTGCCCACATTTCTTATTTGACCCCTTCCCCCAATTCCCACCCCGCTCCCTCGCCCTCCCTCCCTCTCAAGTTCAATTTAGTGAGTAACCTTGATGTACATTAGGGTGTCCCCGCCCCCTGCCCATCCCTTTCGGTTAAATCAACTTCTTTGTTTATTGAGGGTCTCCTTTTCCATCTAAGACCCTCTTATGCCCCATCTTCTCCCTAGCATCCGCATATTAAGGAGAACATATGTTTCCTTACTCTTTGTGACTGGCTAATCTCACTTAACATAATGTTTTCCAGTTGCATCCATTTCCCTGCAAAGAACATGATTTTGTTCTTCTTTATGGCTGAGTAAAATTCCATTGTGTACATATCCCATAGTTTTGTAATGCATTCATCTGTCAATGGACATTTTGGCTGCTTCCATAATTTGGCTATTGTGAATTGTGCAGCTATAAACATAGATACACATGCGTTGGTCTGATAGTTTGGTTTCCATTCTTTTGGGTAGATACCCAGAAGTGGTATTGCTGGATCATATGGTAGGTTCATTCCCATTCGTCTGAGGATCCTCCATACTGTTTTCCAAAGTAGTTGCACTAGTTTGCAGTCCCACCAACAATGTATTAGAGTTCCTACTTCTCCACATCCTTGCCAGCAGTTGTTGTTGTTCTCTTTTTTTGATGATTGCCGTTCTGATTGGGGTTAGATGAAATCTCAAGGTGGTTTTTATTTGCATCTCTCTGATTGCTAATGATGTGGCACATTTCCTCATACCTTTATTGGCCATTTCTATTTCTTCTTCTGTGAAGTGTCTATTTAGATCCTTTGCCCAGTTTTTAACTGGGTTATTTGTTTTCTTGGCTGTGATTTTCTTGAGTTCTTTCTTCCTGGTGGTGTTAAAGCCTCTTTCATTCTCCACTAGTAGCTCTCAAAAAGTTTTTTCCCCTAGATTAAAAATTGTACCTTGAGCCAGGCGTCGTGGCATACGCTTGTAATCCCAGCATTTGGGAGGCCAAGACCAGAGGATCCAGGTTCGCAGCCAGCCTCAGCTACCTAGTGAGGTACTCCGCAACTTAGTGAGACCATGTTTCAAAATAAAGAATAAAAAATAGGGCTGGGGGTATAGCTCGGAGGTAGAATGCCCCTGAGTTCAATCCCTAGTACCACACACACAAAAAAAAAAATGTATCTTGATTTTAGGCTACAAAATTTATAAAGCAAATCAAGACAATTCTCATCAATTTTGAGTTTTACAAAATTGTTATCATAAAAGTACAAGATGCCTATCATATTTTCATATAGAGAATTGATGATACAGATTCAGGGTCGGCCACATTTATTGAGGCAATTTTTTCCCTAATTACTCACACACTCCGTTTCCAGGTGATACCATCCTTGGTCCTCTTATCAGTGTCAATAATTCCATTTGGCAGTCAGCAGCTAATTCTTTTCATGTGCTAATGATTAATCAGACAAGCCTATTTACTAATGTATCAGAATGCATTAGAAACATAAGGTAATGGCGGACAGAACATCAATTCAAATATAAATGAACTACATTTACATTGGATACCTATTGACTTATGTCACACAATGAAGTAGAAAATGCAATTTACTTGTAAACCATTAAAATGAATGAAAATAGAATTTCAAACTCCATCTTCAAACATAACTTTATTGACTTGGCTCTGAGCCTTTAGGGAGGCTCTAACTAAGTTTAAAATATATAAATAACCCAGTAATTCATTTTGCCATAAAAGAGTTAGTGTCTCCCCAACCAAACACCATGGAATTTACTGAAGTTGGAACTAGTACAAAATAAAGAGCGGTCTCAGAGTATAGAGTAAGGACATGTTAGAATTCTTATGTCAGGGGTTTCTAAGTTTAGCTCTCCTGTAACCTATTTTTGTTCAAAATCTTGCATCTGTGTAAATCCCAAGGGCATTGGGCCATATCTTACAAGCCAAAATGTGAAATTGAAACTCTTGTGATGGAGAGGTTGGAATGATGGGTGTGAGGTCAGATAAAGTTATAATAGTAATCCTAATATAGATTACTACATCCCTGGAATCCAAGCTCTCTAGGAGTCTGCATTGGAATTCCCTTGTCTAGAAGGGGATATTTTAAGATATTAAAGAAAGACTACATGCATTTCAATGAACACTTGAAAGTGCCTGAATTTGAATCGATTAGGATAGAAAGTACCTATGCCACTGATAGAATTTTTTTTTTCATTTTTTGCTCAATTATTGAACATGAAATAAGCAAGAATCTGTTTTTCTCAAGTGTACAAGGAATAAAACAATCATGAAGAGCTTGGAGCTGCTCAAAGAAATACAGTGGGCCTTCCACATCTGTGGGTTCTGTATCTTTGAATTCAACCAACAGTGGATTGAAAATATTCAGAAAAAATGTGGCTATACTGAACATGTACAGACTTTTTTCCTTATCATTATTGTCTCTGCAATATAGTGTAATAACTATTTGCACAGCATCTACAATGTGTTAGAGACTGTAAGCAATCTATGATCTAAAGTATATGGGAAAGCTGGGCATGGTGGCACATGATTGTAATCTCAGTACTTGGGAGTCTGAGACAAGAGGATCACAGGTTTGAGATCAGCCTCTATAACTTAGTAAGACCCTGTTTCAACACAATAAATAAACAAACAAACAAATAAATAGGGTTGAGGGTGTAATTCAAAGGTAAAATGCCCCTGGGTTCATTCCCAGTACAATACATACATACATACATATATACATACATACATACATACATACATACATACATACATACTAAATATGTGCCTGGGTTATATATTCCAAGTTCTTGTTTGTATCTATGGCAGCTTTCATCCGGCCAAATAACCAACAATTGCCTCTGAATTAGAGACTTAGAATTGTTACAATTTTGAAAAAACAGTTTTTGGAGAGCCTAAACTAGATGAGGGAGAGTATTTTTTTTTTTTTTTTTTTTTTTTGCGGTACCGGGGATTGAACTCAGGGGCATTCTACCTCCGAGCTACGCCCCCAGCCCTATTTTTTTTTTTATTCTTTATTTTGAAACCGAGTCTCACTAAGTTGCGGAGTGCCTCACTAGGTAGCTGGGGCTGGCCGCGAACCCGGATCCTCCGGTCTCAGCCTCCCGAATGCTGGGATTACAAGCGTGCGCCACCACGCCCGGCTGAGGGAGAGTATTTTAAGGGAAAGTCTAAGCCACCTGACTTGCCTTCAGATCTCTTCCTCACAGACTAAACTGCAAGGTACAATAAGATGGTACAGGCCAGTGTCTTCCAAGGCCATTTCCCATAAAAATTAGTTGACATAGGGAGAGGGAGAGTGGTTTGTTGATAATGAATTTCACAATCAATCCCGATATGGTAGAACATGCCTATAACCCCAGTACTTGGGAAGCTGAGACAGGAGGATCACTGGTTCACAGCCAGCCTCCACAACTTAGAGACACTGTTTCAAAATAAAAAATAAAACAGGTCTGAGGGTGTAGTACAGAGGTGGAATGTCCCCAAGTTCAATCCCCAGTAACACACACACACACACACACACACACACACACACACACACACACACACAACTTCACAATCAAATGTGCTCAGGAAATTCAACAGTAGCTGTTCTCCCAAACCCCCTTGGAAATTCACAAGGCATCTTTACATATTCAACGCTCTATAAAGTCCTGCAGTCATGAAATCTTCAATTTTTTTTTGTTTCATTAGCATTTCTCAAGTTTAATTAAGCACAGGAATGTTTCCTTCCCCATACACTGGAGATTTAGTTTTCCATAGGGCATAGGTTTGGAAATATGAATGATGAGTTACACATTGGGATGATTAGACAAAACCAGTGGAACTGAGTAAATCTATTCTTATCCGATAGAAAAGGAATAGATTCTGCCTCTGCAGAGGGAAGCTAGTGCTCTTTTGACCCACTTGAGGCCAGAATGATTGGGCTTGATCCTTTCTCCAAACCCAACATCTCCCCCAAAAGACATATTTGACATTCAGAGCATTCTGAATATGGTGCTGTTCTTACCGGTGTTTGGGCTCTGTTTTCAAGCAAACTACCTTTGCATTGACACAGGACCAGGTACCTCCATGAAAATGCAATCTCCCACACTAATGAACCCACTCGGAAGGGCCTTGTTTAGGTATCACTGCTGCTGCAGAGGGAAGAATTAATAGCAACTTTGTCTGCACACAAAAAGGACATAAAAGCCCCTCCAGTTTGTTCCCAACACCTAATCCATCAGGAAACTGTCAGAAAGATAAAGTGGAGCTAAGCTGACTTTTGTTAATAATGTAACAATTTTGAAAGTGCAGCTTTAATCAAGGGGGAAATTTTCCAGAATTTGACAACCTTCTCCATTCCCTCTGGTATAGACTCCATCGTTTTTTTTTTAACTGTCTAATGCTGTTTCTTAG
The DNA here is from genome assembly GCA_004027655.1 of Graphiurus murinus. Lineage (NCBI taxonomy): Eukaryota > Metazoa > Chordata > Mammalia > Rodentia > Gliridae > Graphiurus > Graphiurus murinus. The sequence goes on along the minus strand of PVLC010001602.1, from coordinate 10,373 downwards.
GTGGTGTTCAATAGAAACCAGTCTATAATGCAATGCACTCTCTTTATGTGATGTTTAGATATAAGATTGATCTCAGTGGACACCCTGGAGTTCTGAAAGTAGGATTATTGGATTTTGTGGCTTTCTCAGATGTCGAAGATCTTTAAACAGTGTCTTGCAAAGTTGCTACATCTCTCCTGTCTGTGAAACACTTATGAACTCATCAAAGAAGGTAGTCTCCATGTTAACGAGCCAGGCGGGCCAAGGGGGGCTGGAGGCCCATTTCTTCCCATCCGAGTTAAGTGCCAGGACCAAGGCCACTCTCATACCTTGAAAAGAAAACCGAGTCTCTCCACCTGCAGATCAATAGGGCCTTAGCAGGGAGACTGCTGACAGGGGATGGGATTTGGAAGTCAGAATGGCAGGGGGGCAGGAAAGACATGGTTGCTAAAGCAAAAGGTTGGCAAGCACATTAGCTCAAGTCTCCTCCCGAAGACTTGCGTAGCTCTGGGCTTCGGATGAATCAGCAGGGACGAATAAAATGACAGCTGGGATTCATGGGTTATGGCTCACATGAAGGAAAGTGGGGTGACAGCTGGGCTATTGGCACATGCCTATAATCCCAGCTACTCAGGAGGATGAGACAGGAGGATTGCATGTTGGACCAGCCTTGACAACCTAGTGAGAACTTGTCTAAAAATTTTTTTAAAAAAGGGGGGGGGCTGGGAGTGTAGCCCTTGGATGCAGTCTCCAGCATGACAAAAAAGTGGGATGATTAGGACAAGGTATGTTTCCCCTGAATTTAAAGGTGCTTCTGTGGAAGGGCCACTGTTGCAACCCAATCCCTCAACCCTAGCTTTGTCAACACTGTGAATGTCAGGCAGTGCCAGGCATCAGGCATGCAAGCAACTGGATGTTACTACAAAAAAACAAGGGCAGGGTTTCTTCAAGCATAATTTGGAAACTGATGCTCCATAAGCCAAGTCACAATCCTGCCACTGGCAACTCCCTTTCCAGAGGTGCATCTACCATGTCATACCTCAACCAGCCCCCAATGCATGCATGAGCAAGAACCAGGAAGCTTTCTCATCTTGAGTTTTTTCCTCCAGTGTTCAACCACCAGCACTTGTATTCACACTTCTCTGTGCAAATTACAGTATAAAATTCTACCCAATATGGCACAAAATTACATGGCCTGCCTGGTTTCCCATCCATATACATGTAGCACAGGTTTATTGACCATCATTTTGGCTCCAAGGCTAGGAAAGATCTTTGAGACAGTCTGCCTGGTCCTCCTCTCATACCGGTGCTGGAGGCCTTTAAAACACCACCACACTTTCTGGTACCCAGGGACTCTGCCTTCTGCTTCCCATGTGTACCGGTGTTCCATGGTTCTGAAATGGCAATTGGCTACCTAGGATGGCTTGGAAGAGGACCGAGATCAGTCCCAGTCACAGCTGGGTATGGCTGCTGTTGGCCAGTCATCCAGCTGGCTCTGTCAAAGAAGCTCATCCAATGAGACGGGGTGTCACTGGGGCTCCCCAGGGATGGCTCTGCTCTGTGCCCTGCCAAGTGGTGGTCAAGCACTCTGCAGTCACCTCTTGAGAGGCTGCTTCAGTAGAGGCTGGGTCTCCAGATGCCCTTCTGCTCTGCCCTCTGGGTTTCCTCCGTTTCTGAGCCTACCTCCCAAGCTCATCAACCTCTCTCCTTCTTTACTTCCCTCCTCAGTGTCCAAGGTTTTCTTTTACTCTTCATGGCAGGAAATTTCACCTTACCATTTAGTCTTCCCTTTCCCTGGCAGCCTGTGCTTTGGACACTTGAGAGCCCATACTGGACTCCTCTTTTCTCTCTGCATGTGGCTGGTCACCTTTTCTGTCTACACGACTGAACAGCGATAGGGCCAAAGGGGAAGAAGAAATGTCCCAGGTGTCCTCAAACACATACTCCTTTCAATCTTTAAAACATAATAGTGTTCCATAACATGATTGGTGATTTCTAGGGACTATGGATTTTGAACATACTTAATATGTCGGGAATAGTCTCAAGACAGTGTTTCTTTAGCTGGAAAATGAAAAACTCAACTGAACTGCTGAGGTAGGGGTGTAGGGTGTAGTACTGAGAGACATTAAAGTTGGAGGGACAAAGGAATTAGGCTCTGTAACCTCATCCCAACACACACACACACACACACACACACACAGAAGCCCAGATCTGGGCTCCCCAGGTTGCAAATACCCAGTCACACCCAGAGGCAGCATGCAACAGGAAGTGCATGGATGTATGATGTCCCTGTCCTGGGGCAAGATATGTACCCCAGTTTTGCTGGGGCAGAGCCCGCAGCTCCCAAGGCAAAGGTCTCTCTTGGTGCACAGACTGTTTCAGGATCCAAGCAACCTTTCTCTCTTTTATTCCAATATTTTTTGCTGCTTGAGATGCATTTGTGATATTTAATTTATACCCCGATCATAAAGTGATTGCATCACTAAAAAGGCTGTGATGTTGATTTATACGATGGTTGTCTGTGTCTGTTAATTAGAGAAATATCATTTGGCTTCCTACAGAAGAAAAACAATAAATTATACAGGAGGAAATGGGGAGGAGTCGTCATTCTCCAAACCTATGCTGGTTACTCCTCTTGAATCTTATTTATGACCCTAACTGATTTTATTCCATTTACACCAACAACCTTTGGTGGTGGGGGGACCCTATAACTTGGGCTGAGGAGGAAGAAACAGTAGAAAAGAAAAGGTGGGAAATAAATGTAGAAATAACCTCTATCTACACATTCATTCTCACAAACACTTGTACATGAAACTGTGATGCAGAAGTATAAGACAGCTCACTCCAAATGTTACTCCCCAAACTCCATCCTCCCCATCTCATCCCAATATCACTATCTCCAGAGCAAGGTGCTCTCTGGCAAAACCAACCTATGGACAACGACAAAACATTTTCCATGCAGTGGACTATATTCCTGGACAAAGGCTGCCTTTTTCAACAACTATTGATCTCATTTATGCCAGAAGGGGAATACAAATAAAGATATCTGTGTTTATTCATTCATTCCTTCTTTCAATTGTTCACTCATTCAATAAACATTAACAAACACATACTGATCACAGGACATGGGGCAAGGCTGGATGCACAATGGGCAACAGAAAGGGTCATAATTCCAGGATTTCATGGAGTTTACTTGCTAACGGGAGAGATGACATGACTCAGTTATCAAACAGATTGAAATCAAAACACAAACATGCCACATGCTGTATGGAAGAGGTACAAGGGATCATGAGAGACTTCTGTGAAGAAATAAAATTAGAGTTATATATATTTTTTTATTTTTTGCAATGGTAGAGATGGAACCCAGGGCAACCTTTAAATCTTAAGGATGAGTTAACTTGGCTAAGAGGGCAAAGCATTCCAGAAAGAAAGACCAGGATATACAGAAGTAGGTGAAGGGAATGAGCAGGGTGAATTCCGAGGACTGTGAGGCACCCAGTGTGACCACAGTGGAGAGCAGGGGAGGCAGGCATAATGGGATAGGGTGAAGAAGCTGGAGTCAGACCACACAAGGTCCACAGGCCATCACACAGAATGGCCATTATCCCAAAAGCAGAGGGAGCCACTGCAAGGTTTTAAGCTCAGGCGGAGGGTGGTATAATCAAATTTGCATTTTGAAAAGGTCATTGTTTTTGTGCTTTGAAAAAGTTTTGACTTCTCTGAGATCAAAGGTGTTGCAAAATTCAGCATATGTACGCAGCTCCCGCATGGAGATGGAGCACTGTGGAATGCCATGGCATGTGGCTAAACCAGGACCCTGACATCAGTAGCAGGGACGAGCCCATCCTCTTCTCAGCCCCTCCAGCTCTGGATCATCCATTTGTACCCATCAATATTCAGGTCTGGAAGCTTTTGTCTTGCAACTGGGAAATGGTGAAGGTAGAAAAGCGAGGAAGATAAATAGATGGATGGAGGGGAGCCAATGTCCCACTCCTGGACCAGGATTGGATCCATGTATGACAGCAATGAGAACTAGCAGGTGACAGAGTGACACTGCTCCTTCTGCTCCTTTCCTCCCCAAAGCTTGCATGGACCCTTCAAATAAAATAGCTCCCAAAAGGCTTTCTTCTTGATTTCCACCATGAAATGATCCAATGCATTTCTTCATTTGTGTCTTCTGCTAAAATGAGAGCGATGTCTTTCTTTTGTTCTCATATTTACCTGGGGCATAGCATGTTTCATACAGTAGAAGCTCAAAAGGCATCTCTGTAATGAGTACACATTGGGTGAAGGAGTCACGGCTTTAGTAGCCTGAAGACGCTACTCCAGGAACATGCTAAAACACACTAAAAGGAAAACAACATGCTAGAGTGAAGAAGGCAAACATGGAGGGGTGTTTTTGTTCTAGGGTGTTCATGGAACCCCTTTCTGATGGCATTTCAGTAGAGACTTGAAGGAAGCCAGGGCATGAGTCATATAGCTATGTGAAGAAGGAGAATCCTGGCAAAGGCCAGGGCAGAGACAAAAATGACAAAGAATCATTAGAATTCATGAATGAGTCACAGATGACTCCCACTTTTTCTTGCCTGAGAATTTTGAAGGATGGAATTGTCGTTCCCCGAGGTTCAAATGGTAGGACCTGGTCTCCTGGGCACCATCAACAGGAGTTAGGAGTCACTGAAGGACATCTTTAGATATCCTCATAGATGAGAGAGAGAGAGATGGCAAGCAGGACCATCACCACCAGACCACCAGAGTGGATGCTATGAGAGGCCTGGAGGCACGCCATGGGCCCATGGGGGAGGCCTCAGAAAATGCATTCAGGAGGGAGTTAGAGAAGGCCATGGTAGCAGGTACAAATTCCTTTTGTAACCAACTACTGGGAAGTTCCAGTGCCATATGGATATGCGTACTTATATTGTTTCTTCCTACAAAGGAGAAAGGTCATAGCTTTTGATGATTTCTGAGGCATGGATGTGCCATTCTCTTAAGCCTGAATCTTTCTTGGAAGTTCTCATGCAGTGGAGGGCATGGAAAACAACACAGTGGGTGAAAGTGCGTCAGTCCATTTTGAGGACCCTCCCTCCCTGTTGGAGATGGAAGTTTCTATATCCTTACTCTGCCCCAAATGACACTCCTGAAAGTCCCAAACCACATGGGACTCAGATCTAGACTCAGTGGCTGTAGGACTCAGGACATTGGGTATGCAGACTCTGTTTTGCTCTAATTAATGCCCTCCTTCTGACCAAAGAAAGGGGAAAGGAGACCCCCAGAAAGGGCCCTCCAAATGAATGTGTGACTATAGCCGTAACTATGTAAGCAGCCACAGGGCCTGAAACTAAGTTTTCTTTTAAATTTGGCAACTGTGCCTTCCAGTCTTCATTGCACCACAGAGAGTTGACCTCATAAAACAAGAAGGTAACTCAAGAGTGCATCTGGGATTGCATACGCACTTCCACTTTTCAAACAAATTCTGATGATTTTGAACACAGAAATTATCCTGTACGAGAAAGGACCCACATCAGAAACTATTTGCTATGAGCTGAATTGTGTTTCTAAAAAAACTCATACATTGGCTGAGCATGGTGGTACGTGCTTGCAATCCCAGTACTTGGGATGAGACAGGAGGATAGCAGATTTGAAGTCAGCCTTAGCAACTTAGTGAGACCCTCAGCAACTTAGCACAGATGCGACTTTCAATGTTTGAGCAGTCACAGTTTTAAAAAAGAAGCACATGTGCACATGTAGCCAGGTGTGTGGTGAGTATTTGTGATACCAGTACTTGGAAGGCTAAGACAGGAGGATTGCAGGTTTGAAGCTAGCCTGGGCTATGTAGCAAAATCCACAGCAATTTAGCAAGACCCTGCTTTTACAAATGAAGAAGCACATGAAGTAAATTTTAATAGTGTGTCTTATTTAACCAAAATATTATCATTTTGAAATGTAACCAATATTAAAACATTATACTGGTGTTATTTTACCTTTTATTTTCAGACTATGTTTTTAAAATCTGGGGTGTATTATTTTGTGCTTAAAGCACGTTTCCATTCAAATTGATCACATTTCAAGTGCTCTGTAGTCACATGTGGCTGGCAGGTGCTGTATCAGATAGTGCAGGTTTGGATGTCGGGGCATGCCCGTGGGATGCTCTTTCTGGAAACCTTGCTTTGAGAAGCCCAAGCAAGACACAAAAAGAGACCCAAGGAGTGGAAAAAAGACAGGGCCAATAACGCCAGTCGAGCTCCTAGCCAGCTGCCAGTACTCCCTCTTACTTATCCATATGACCAAGCCATCTTGGAAGTGGACTCTGTGGCTACATTGGCACCATCTTAGCTACTTCCACAGGGAGCAGAGCTCTTCCTTTTGAGTGCTGCCCAAATTGCAGAGCCTCAAGCGTATGCACAGATGCTGCTATTGTAAGCCACCAAATTACGTGGTGGTTTGGTAAGTGGTAATATGTAATGCAAACAGGAGTTCTTATGGATACCAGTTGATGCAGTTGATTTTCTTCTCTCCCTCAAGCATTCATTCCTTCTCATTTTGTCTATCCTACATGCTCAGTTGTAGTCAACAGAAGACATGCAAAAAAGTCAAAGATTCAGTGAACATCTGCAGGGAGTTACTTTGTAGGCTGGTTTGGAAGATGCCAGATCAGGTGATGGGGCATTAGGTCAGGAGCACTCAGAGGCTGGGTTCCAGTTCTGATTTTTACACTTATCTGCAATGTGACCTTAGCCAGCTCCTGTCACCTCTCAGGATTTTATTACTATACCCTTTCTCACAAATATGATATGAAGATTAAAGGAGATCATAAAAGGGAAATAAATAGAAAAATAATCAAAGATGTTTAAACATAATAGAAGCTATCCTGGGCTTCTGGGCTTTTCCTCATCTTTGTATGTTGTAGGAGTCAGTAAATGATGCTGAATAAACAAGTGAATGAGTAAGCAAATCAACAAGCAAGATTAAGAATGGGGAAAATTATGATAGCATATGACAGAAAAAACAAAAATTTCATCTTCACCTAAGGACTCCTTCTGGATAGGTATTGGAATCACCTGTAACCATGCTGAGGACAGGGTGGAAGGGAGGATTAAGATGGCCAATGTGCTGGGAGCACTCGCCGTGGTCTAGAAGATGCAAAACAGACAGTGTCTCTCCATTTGCATAGGAACTGAAGCAACACAAGGCCCCTTCAAAGTAGGTGCTGGTAGGTTAGGGCTCTTGATGGAGGGGTGGAAAACCAAGTCAATCAGAAGAGAGTCAGGTAGGGAAGGAAAAATGATGAGAACAGCTTTGAGGAAGAATCCATTCTACATCTTAATGAAAAATAAAGCAAATAACTAAGAGCAGAAGAGAAGATGGAGACAGGACACAGAGTAAGAGACTCTTCCATAATATCTTGGAGAGGAGGAAGAAGAGGGAAAATCTCCAAAGAAAGGGAGAGGACGGAGGACATGAAGAAAGAAATTGAAGGAAGAGACATAATAAAAGTAGCATTGGTGAGTCAGGCATTGGTGGGGAGACTGAGACAAGAGGATTGCAGATTTGAAGCCAGCCTCAGCAACTTAGTGAGATCCTGCTTCAAAATACAAAACAAAATAGGTCTGGGGATGTAGCTCAGAGGTAGAATGTCCCTGGACCAACTCCCAGTAGTTCCTCCAAAAAGTAGTATTGGTGAACCCAGTACCAGCAGAGCTAGCCCCATGAGTATGTGTCTTAAATAGTTGCACTAACCCTGTGCTTAAAAGGTCACGCTGTATAGATGGTCTCTATGCTTAGAAAAGCCGTGCTTAGGTTAATGCTCTGCTGTTGCCATCTTAAAATTCTTAATTTTTGATCGAGCCCCACATTTTCATTTTGCACTGTGCCCCACAACTTCTTCTATCTGGTCCTAGTATTGTGCTTTTACTCTGGAGCACATGGAGATTGCACTGCCTAGGTGCCCTGATTTCCACGAGACTAGGAATGAATACAAGTGCTGTGAACACAGACAGAGGAGACCCAGGAGGCAACGGGGCTGGAGGATGTCAATAGATCTCAGTGACTGACTGACTTTCAGGCTATGAGGACAAAGAGGAGGAGGAACAGGCACCTCCTGCCAACACAGCCCCCAAGGTGGTCCTCTCTTCTCCAGAGAGCTGGCTGCCCGGGACAGAGAGGGGTCTGCTTTTGCCTACAGTCGTGAATTCAGAGGAGGCATTCTTAGCAGCAAAGGTGAGACACTATAGCTGTACTATGGGCCAGGAGAACTCTGGAGTTCCCAGACTTCTTACTAATCATATTATTTAACACACACACACACACACACACACACACACACACACACACACACACCCTACACAGATATCCTTAGGGCATTCTTTCATCCATTCAGTCATTCAACATTTCATGAAAATTCAGGAGATACAAGATGCCATGATGGTCTTAAGAAAGTAGCAAAAATACATGAGCCCATGCCTTCCTTCAGGAAGCTGCCAGTTAGTGACCTCAAAAGTAAAAGCTACTTCAAAAATACAAGGCAAAAAAGAAGGAGCTAAGCGCCAGCCCCTCTGAGAAGTTCATCTAAAGACCAAGAGACCCTCTGTACTGGCCCAGAGTGGTAAATGAATGGTGGGAAATCAAGGCTGAACTTCTGACCTCAGTCTCTTCATTTACTCTGCAATTATCTCTACTTCTATGGCATCTAGAAAAAAAAAAAAAAAAAAAAAGCCTTCCTCTAGTAGTGGAGTTCCTCTTGCTCCTCGCTGCATGCTGGATCATTGGCTCTCTTTCCACACCTCTATCTGCACTAAGTGGAAACTCACAGCTGAGCAGACACGTGCACGCAGACACTCATCGGTTGAGGAGATGTGAGGAGTAGACTTGGTGTGAAATGAGAACGAAGTGTAAATTCTGCCACGGTTGGAAGGAATCCCATACCGTGAAACCCCAATGTAAGTAAATCAATATGGCACGCCACCTCGCACAGATTCCATGCTCTAGAACCAACTGAACTGGGAACAAGTTAAGCTCCTTGTTGAAAAAAGAAAAAAAAATCCAAACCAAACCAAACCGAACATTTCATCCTTTAATCCACATTCCTAGAAGTTGTGGTAAGAGGCTTCATGAAAGGGCCGGCCACTCTGCCGTCTACCTCCCCACTCCCTCAGCTTTCATAAACACTTACCATTTCATAAAAGTTACAGTTTTACACATGATTTCTAAGCTGCCAAAAATGTACAGTGTGCACAGCCCTGCCTGTTCCAACATGTTTTATAAACATAACAAGCTGTAGCAGCCACCCCAGATGTTTTCACAACTTATTTTTTTTTTCATAATTTAAAATCTGTTCGACCTGATGTTTTTTGCTCCATGTGCATTTCAACTGTAAAAAAGGAAACTGAAATATTATTCATGTGGTGCTATGCTGTTACACCTAATTTCTTCTCAAGTTCACACTAAACCGAAATGTCTCTAGGAACCTTAAAAAAGGCAACAGCCGAGAAAGTGAGGAAATATGTCAAGGACTTGTAAATAAACAGCTGGCTCCCAACATATGGATTTTCTTCTATATTTTTCAGGTGCCACAATCTCCCATCCGTATCTGCCAGCCCTGCAGCATGCAGCATAATTCAACTGTAATTGATAATGTAAGGGCAGATGGAGAGGACCGGCGGCTCCTCCCTTGCGTCTCTGGGGACGCTGCGGAAATCAAAGCAGATGGCCCAATTGCATCTGCTTTATGTGTTGCTGCGAGCTCCTCTGTCTGCAGGATAATGGATCATTACGGCCTGCTGTGTACAAACACCAATATGCTTTTAAATCTGGTCCTCAAGCTTATGAAAAAGCACTATATTTCATATTAATTTGTGAAGCTGCACTTAACAAGGTCCACTATTGTTAATTTATGATTGGGAAGGGTGGGAGGGAGAGGTTCCCGTGGAGCTCCCCTCTCCCTGGGGTCTGGCTCTCTAGGAACCCTCCCCCAGCCCTGCTGCCGGTCCAGTTTGCAGTGGACAGTTGAGGGGAAGCAATCTCCACCTCCGCTGTTCTGATAGTTAATGGACGGGTTGGATCCCAGCAGTCAGAGGTCTGTGAACATGGCACTGTGGAGAGGTTGGGTCTCCACATGGATAAGGTGGAGGTGGCAAATCTCAGAACAACTCTTTCCAAACTCTCCTTCCCCTCGGTCTTCCTGTGTTCCCAGTGAGAAAAACTAAGGCAAAGGGAACTAGGGAGTGCCATGACCAACCTGCTCTACCACAGTTTCCTATGAGGAAGTATTGGTGGAACACTTGCGAAATCAGACAGGTTTTCAATGGCACACACAAAGCATATATCCATTTTGATGACAGCTTCTTATTTCTTTCATTCTTTTTCTTTCTTTCTTTTTTCTTTTTCTTTTTTTTTTT
>PVLC010001601.1:99825-137381 GCA_004027655.1 Graphiurus murinus | reverse complement strand
CTTTAGACTTTTCCTGTATTTCCCTTGGCTCTGTAGTGACATTGATGTTAATAACACATCAATTTAATTCATTATGGGAGGTTCTTTCCTTCTCCTGCCACTTGCCTGAGTGCAAAGCTTCCTACACACCATGTACCCAACCAACAAGATGCCTCCATTTCTTTCATTGTCCTCTCAGGAATAGCCAAGCTCTGTCCACAATCTGACCTCATCAGTGGGTTTGTCTCTGGTCTGCCTATTTCATGAAATGCTCACAGACACACTAATTACAGGAGCTTTGCTTTCCACCACTATTACCTACCTCTAACCTTGGTGCACATTACACCTATAGATTTAGCCCAGCTCAGATGTCTATGCAGCTTATCAAAGATGCCAACTTGCTTTTCAAAATTTTCTTTGGTTTCCTGACAAATACAAAATGTGTCCATTTTCTGAATATCCAATATTATCATTTATTGTGCTATTGTGTTTCTTAGGCTTCAACATATACTTAATCTTATTTTGCTTGATTTATGTACTCACTTTTTCTTTAAATAAAAGGGAGATTTCTTGACGTTAATGTTTTGCCAATAAGTAGAATGTGTGTGAGCTGTGGTTTGGATTTGAAATGCCCCTGCCCTCATATCCTAAAGTCTACCATGTTCGGATGTGGGTCCCTGGGGGGATGACCAAGTAGAGAGAGAGAGAGAGAGAGAGAGAGAGAGAGAGAGAGAGAGAGAGAGAGAGAGAGTGTGTGTGTGTGTGTGTGTGTGTGTGTCCTGGCCATACCCAGCTACAGCATCTTTGACCCTTTTGCTTTCTCTCTTTCTCTTACAATCATGCCCTACAGACCTATAGCCTACATGCCTTATGCTGTTTGACAGTCAGCATAAAATGGACTATGTATCCACATGGACTATATATCTAGATCCATAAGCAAATAAATCTTCCTTCCTCTAAGTTGTGTGTGTGTCAGGTGTTCGGATCACAGTGGCTAGAATGACAACTGAAACCGAGGTTTCCATTTCCTGCTATTTTCTCAATTTGAGTATGAAGTTGTATTCACACTTCCAACTGTCTACCAGGCTTTTATCTGTTGTGAGGTCACTTGGCTGAGACGGTCTTGAACATAAGCATTTGTAACACAGCAACCTTCAGAATGCATGGTTGATACTACTTTTTCAACCCTATCCCCACCCATGATGCTGCCTTTGCTTTCCAGTGGGACACCTTCTGTTCTGTGGCAGTCATCTTCTGCCTCCTAACATCGCACTCTTGCTTCTGACACAGATGATTGTGGGAACATGCTTTCTCCAAGCTAACCTCAGAAGAAAGGTGAGAAAATAGGAGATACACTCTGGTTCACTCACAAAACAGCAGCTATGTAGTCATTGTGAATAATCCATTTTTTGTTTTTCAATTTAAAGGAGACTCAGGGTGGGGCAGCTCAGAATAGACAAGGTCTACTTTTGTGCTTTTCATTCCCATTTATTAATTTAATTAGTCTATTACCCTTGAGGTAATTAAAATCTTTGCAGTGCTGGCAATGGGTTAATTTACAATCTTACTTGGGAGCGTCGTGCTGCAAGCAAGGAGAGCTCTTCACAGATATTTAAGAATATGACCGGATAGAATACACCAGGCACCACTAGTCACTTTACAGTGAAAGAACCCACAGAAGTGAAGCAGTATCAGGCAAGTGAATCACATGGTGATTCATGAAGTGAACAAGGCCTTCCGTGGAGGGTGTAAAGTATTACTGGGACAGTAAGCCAAAAGCCTTAATGAGAAGGGAGACTTCCCTGAGCACTCCTGCCTGCACGTTGTGTTTCTCCGCTTTTCTGAGAACTTCCGTTCCTTCATTGAATTTCTATTTACTTCCACTGGTTCGCCTAAGATCTTGTTACATGTATTCCTTTGTGAGTAGTGGAGAAACTTCACATTCAAGTTACAAGATTTCAGATTTGTAGAACTTTTATGTTTTGGTCTCTCATGGAAAGAACTGCCCAGACTTTCTTGTTGATTTAATCAATAGTTTATTTTTTTTTACCATAATGAAAGCCTCTGATGAAGGGGATAATGTTTTTTTTTTCCATAGTCAATGGAGCTCAGCAAATGTACATTTTGAGCTTATTTGTTTCTTTCCTTCTCTCTGACCTTCCAACTAAGCTTGAAATTTAGCATTTTGCTCCAGATTTCAACTGCCTCGCTTAACACATATATATGTTTTTAATTTGCTTTCCATTTCTGGTGAAAGTGTGAAGTATGCAATTTGCTGTATTTCATACAGAGTTGACATTTGTTTGAAGCCCTCCAAGTACTGTCTTTATTATGGTATCAGTGCAGAAAGTGGTCTATGGGAAACAAAGGAGCAAATACTCATCTTCTTTCTTTTAATGATGCATAAGAAAGTGGCTTTCAGCCAGGCATGATGTCTTAGGACTGTAATCCCAGTACTTGGGAGGCTGAGACAGGAGGATCACAGGTTTGAGGCCAGCCTCAGCAACTTGGGCCCTCAGCATTAGTGAAAACAAAATATGACTTAGGGGTGTATATCAGAGGTAGAATGCCCCTGGGTTCAATCCCCAAGGAAAAGAAAAGAAAGAAAAAGAAAGAAAGAAAGAAAGAAAGAAAGAAAGAAAGAAAGAAAGAAAGAAAGAATATTTTAACTTAATGTTTCTGCTATCTTTCACTCATGTGAATTTTCATGAAAAATTTATAAAGAGGTATGTAACATTATCATGAATGCTGACTGTGGAATCATGATGTTGCTGGGGTGGGGCTGTAGTACAATTACCAAACTGAACCTATCAGATAGCCTTACAGAAAAAAGACGAGTGTTTTTGTATATTTTCTTTCTGTTTGACTTTTGTTACTTCTTTGTCAAAATTTTTTTTTTAAATCTTTCTGATCTCTCAAACCCTAGTACCAGTAACATAGCCTACACAGAGCTAGGAAAATTAACTTTTGATAATAGTTGAGGGTTTTTTTTTTTTTCTTAATTGAAGAAGAAAGAGACATTTTTTCTTTGAAATACTCCCATGTGTTCGAACTCAGTGAAAGTGAAAATGTTCAAATATATGATATTTAGTGAGTTAAAATAGGTAGAAGGGGCTTATGGGAGGGGGCGAGTCCCAACACGGAAAGGATTCCTGTGGAACGCAGGAGTGGGGATCAAGTATCGTAATCTTGTCTTTGTCTGTGATGAGGCGCCCTAAGTGCTCGCTAGCCCCAAATGAGCGGGGACTCCTCCTTTTATTATTTCGCATTTTAATTTTCATTTTCCAACTATGCTAATAATTGACAATTAACCACGTGTGTGTATGGGGGGGGTACTCGGGATGGAACCCTGGGGCCTTCTACCTCTGAGCTATACCCCCAGACCTATTTTTTATGCTTTATTTTGAAACAGGGGTCTCACTAAGTTGCGGAGGGCTTCACCAAGTAGCTGAGGCTGGCCATGAACCTGAGATCCTCCTGTCTCAGCCTCTCAAGTATGGGGATTACCAGCGTGTTCCACCATGCCCAGCAATTAACCACATTTTGAGTGTTCCAAATTTACCTATGCTTTGAGAATCTGTGTTCTTTCCTGTGGACGCTATTCAGGAATAGGGGGCTGCTGCTTCTCTTTGCTCTCAGGGCTTGAAATCCTCCTGCCCACCCTGCTTTTCCTCCTCTGCCTTCTTGTGCCCAGAAGCTCAGCACCTCCCCAATACTGCAAGCGTCAGGGTGGGGGCAGGGGGCGGGGCCTCTCAAAGCTCTTCCGTACTCCACCAGCATCTTCCTGCACAAGCTCAGAGGCAGCCGTGCTGGCTGGCCCTGATTGGATTTCCAGATCTCCATTATTTTCTGCAGTTCGTTTCATAAAATGACCAAATGTACAGAACGTAGACACTTAGAGGCTAGCTTTTCTGTTCAAATGTAATTCTTTTTTTCTCCCAGCTTTATTGAAGTATAATGAGCCATTAAAACTGAACGTATTTGAAGTGTACAACTTGGAGATGTGAGATATATGTAAATATCGTAGGATAATCATTACTGCCAAACTGATTAACATACCACCTTGCAGCTGGGTGTGGTGGTGCACCCTTGTAATACCAGCATTTGGGAGGCTGAGACTAGAGGATCTGGGTTCGCAGCCAGCCTCAGCTACCTAGTGAGGCATTCTGCAACTAAGTAAGACCCTGTTTCAAAATAAAGAATAAAACATAGGGCTGGGGGTATAGCTCGGAGGTAGAATGCCCCTGAGTTCAATCCCCAGTACCACAAAAAAAAAAAAAACCCAAAACATACCACCTTGCATAGCTACCTACCATCTCTCTTGTAAGTATGTGTGGTTTGAACCTGGAAGATCTACCATCTCATCACTTTTCAGTACGATATGGTATTGCTATAGTCACAGTGATGTACATTTGATTTCCAGAACTTATTCATCTTGTGTAACTGAAACTTTGTAGCACTGACCAACATTTCTCCATTTCCAACTTCCAGCCCTTGTTGACATTCTTTCTGCTTTTATGAATTTGCCTATTTTAGATCCCACATATATGTGAGATTGAGTTGTATTTGTCTCTCTTTGTCTGGCTTATTTCACTCTGCATAATGTCTGCCAGGTTTACCCATAGTGTTGCAAATGGTAGGGTTTATTTCTTTTTAAAGGCTGAATAATATTCCATTTACATGCATGAAAGTGATGCATGTAATTCATTCATTACTTGCTTAAAAAGAAATTCCTTGTTCCCAAATTTATGAGGACTGAACACAGTACAACAATCTAGTATCTATCAAACAAAGAAAAATCACACTCAAGGGAAAGGCAGAGCTACAAGATTGCAGGAATCTAGGTCTCTTGGGTCATCATTTAGTAGACCTACCCCTTCTGCCTGATCAGCTAAATTATGACAAAAGAAAAAATTATTTACATCACTGTATTTTGGGATCTCTATGATTAAAGCAGCTTAGTTTTGCTGTTCCTAGGTCAGAGGTCAGCCCTTGTTTGCCTGTCTCATCTTTTACTAAGGGATAATTCTTCAGCATACCAATGCCCTAGTTAGGAGAAAGAAGAAATGGTCTAGAAAGTGGGAAAAATGTGCCTAGAATAAAAATACCTCAGGGGATATATCAATATATTATTTCAGCAAAGCGAACTTAAGGGAAGATCATTAAGGGTGCGGGAAGGAAGCGGTTTAAGAGCAAATAATCAAGTGGGGCATGCTGGCATGTACCTGTAATCACAGTACTTAGGAGGCTAAGACGGGAAGCTTGCAGGTTCAAGACCAGCCTTAGCAATTTAGTGAGGCTCTCAACAACTTAGCGAGACCCTGTTTCCAAATAAAAAATAGAATAGGGCTGAGGGTGTAGCTCAGTGGTAGAAGACCTCTGGGTTTGATATCACCAGTCCAAAAATAAATAAATAAATAAATAAATAAATAAACAAAGTGCATATAATCAGCGTGGTACTTCTGTGGCCAAGAAGACCAGCAGGTGGCATCCAATCCAGTTAGCATGCACAAAGGCAGCCAGTACTAGCACCAGCTGGAGCCCCCACCCATGCCCAAGTTACTGAACATTTCCATTATCTGCCTAAATACTCTTCCTCACTTTCTTTTTAAGGTTTTTATTTTGAAATAATGATAATTTCACATAAATTCACAAGGAAATGTACAGGGAGGTTCCATGAGTCCTACCCCCAGTCTTTCTCAGGTAGCATCTTTCATAACTATAAGACAACACTGAAAATAGGCTTTGTGCAAGGAAATAGACTTTGGTGTAAGCAATACAGATAAACTCCTGTTTCACAAGTTACACATACACTCAGTTGTGTATGCATGCAACTCCGTGCAATTTCATCCTGTTCAGCCCCACAAACAAGGTATTTAACTGTATTGTAAACATGAAGTTGTTTCATGCTCTTTCTCATGGTCACAATCACTCTCACCCCTAAAAGCTGACCAACAGCAATGTGCCTTTCATCTCTGCACTGATGTTATTTCACGAATGTAGTATAAGTGGAATGGTGTAGTATGTAGCCTTTCGAGATTGGCTTTTCGTTTTCTTTTTTCTCTGTATATTTCCTTGACGTTCACTTGAATTTTACATAGGAATGGTGTCCTTTTCATTGCTGAGTAATATTCCATCATACAATGTCCCAGAGCTTGTTTAACCATTCATTCATTGAAGGATATCTCAGTAGTTACTACTGAAATCAGAAAGAACCACCTTCTGTCATGGGCTAGAAGTCTTAAAAATCTTCACTGGGTCTCTGTTGACCTTCCCATCATCAAGTCCTTTGGCTAGAGAGAGTAGCCTTGTTCTGTTTGTGTCTGTTGGTGATTCCAGGTTGCAGACCTCCCGAGTGCCCAGTCTGGAGGAATTTTTTATATTGAAGAAAAATTCAAGGAACTGATTATATTGCCAATACCAAAATCCCAAGGTTTTCAGCCAGTTTGTCTTATCTTCAGCAGTAAATGCTGTTTATCATTTTATTTTGAATAATTTCCAGGGTGTGACTTGTATTTGAAGTAATTAAGTGTGTAGGGGGGTGTCTGTGACCTCTTGTTTTTAACTGGATATTTTTGACCATCTTTTACATTGGTCACCAGAGATGAGTTTCTGAGACAGAATTGATTGATTAAAATAATGATTATTTGGAGTCAGGTACAGTGGTTCATGCCTGTAATACAAGTACTTGGGAGGCTGAGATGGAAGAATCACAGGTTCTAGGCCAGCCTCAACAACTTAGGGATACTTTTAGCAACTTAGTGAAAACCTGTTTCAAAGCAAAAGCAAAAATAAATAAATAAGAAGGGTTGGGGGCATAATTCAGAAGTAGAATGCCCCTGGGTCTAATACCCAATAATACTATTACAACTAATACTAATGATAACAGTAATAATGAAGATTTGGAACCTGGTATGATTATAAACCCCCTGCCCCAAATTGGGCTATGTTTAAAGATTTAAAAAAAAAAAAACTAAGTAGCCAAACACTTGAATAATCACTAAGTGACTGAATGGTTAGCATTTTCAGAAAAACATGGAAACTGCTTTTCTTACATATATTCCATGTTTTAATCCCCCCCTAATGATTTAATCCTTCTCAAACATTGTTCTTTCAACAAGGTTAATTTTGGATTGGAGGGAACACTAAGCAATGTTTAGAAGGCTAAGAATCCTTCTAAACATTCTACAATTTACAGGACAGCCCCACACAACATTGCTTAATGTTTAGAAGGCTAAGAATCCTTCTAAACATTCTACAATTTACAGGACAGTCCCACACAACAGAAATATTCCATGTCCCAAAAGGACAATAGAGATAAGGTTGAGAAATCCCAGTTTAACACCAGGCAACATGACCCCATAACATTGATCAATCTTCATGATGTCTGTAAGCCACTACTCATTGTTGAAGTTTGGAACAGTCTTCAGCATCAAGTGTGATATATCCTTACTGGGATCATATAAGCCACAAGATTCTGCATCACAATCCTAAGGAGACAAGTTCTTCTTCTGAGCATTTGACACGTGCCATCTTAGTGGAAACCAAGGTCCCACAGGTTCTGTAGACTACCGCAGCTATCTTACAATGTAAGGAAGGTTATCACTGAAATTAAGAAATATGACAGGCTGATAAAATGCATCGAAAAGGATGTGAGTCCACCGACACTTGCTTTCAGTGTCTGACACTGATTAGACAGTGTTCTGCTAACATCTCAGTAATGACAGCATTAGGCACTGCCGCCTCCCAACTTTAAACTAATTGAAATGTATGAAGTCAATGGAAAGACTCCAATGTTATGGCTTGGTGCTACCCAGACATCTCATAGACCTTTCTCTTAAATGTATTATAAATCTTCCAGCCTTTAAGAAATTAAAGTGTCAAAAAATTAAAAGAAATGTTACCTTGAAGAAATCATAATGAGAATTTCCTAACTCTAAGATTGGTTACCAACATACAATCCTTGTAATAAAAATAAGTGATTTCCTTGCACCTTTGTGATTTTATTACTGTGTTGAATAACATTTAAATATGTTAGACTTTGTCAAGATCCTTTCATAGCCATTTCTGTTTATACGAGCTGCTGTTCCTGTCAGGGAGAATAATACAGAGGCATTTCTTTTAAAAATCCCTTTAAAAGACTTATATATTTTTCTCTCAAAGATACATTAATGTGTTGGAAGTGGTAGTGCATGCCTGTAATCCCAGTACTTGGGAGGCTGAGACAGGAGGATCACAGGTTTGAAGCCAGCCTTTTCAACTTAGTGAGGCTCTCAGCAATTTAGGAAGACGCTGTTTCAAAATAGGACTGGGGTATAGCTCGGAGGCAGGATGCCTCTGGATTCAATCTACAGTAACCTCCCCCTAGATTCGCCATGCCTCAGTTTTCCTATCAGCTAAATACAAATAATGGCAATCAAATATCTCCCAGAGAAATGTCAAGAAATGTTTAAATAGTTTAATGGCACAGGTTGCCCTATAGTGTATAAAGCCAAGCTGGCAATGAGGATTGAATAAGCACTGAGCTAACTCAACTTTAATCCCTGATTGTCAAGTGCAAAGTCTTGCTCTCGTCATTGGCATGGCCAAGGGCTAGCTTGGCTGACAACAGAAAAGCAATATTTACTGCAGCCGGTCCCAGCTAACACATATCTTCTCATTCTACATAAACACCTGTACTTACTCTGTCAATTTGGCTTCAAGGTATAACTTCTACTTTGTCTTAATGCAGCCACCAAAAGCAAGTGCAAATTAACATAATCTCTAAGTAAAAACTGCATGCAACTTCTAAGAAAAGCTCTTAGAGTCACTTCTCAAACCAGATAACTATACCTAAGCTTCCCCTACAGAAAAATCCTAGAGCCCCTCTCAGTCCTCTAGTAACCTGATAATCTTACCTAATTAAGGGGACACAAAGCAGTTGTGTGACTTTTAATGTGTCCTTTGCAAAATAGCTGATTGAACAGGCTATTTCTGCTTAGTGGCTGCTACATGCCACTTGGGACACAGAATTACTGTCTACTGTGCTATTATAAAAAAAAAAAAAACTACAGTGAGTAATTTACAAAGAACAGTAGTGTAGTTCTTATAGTTCTGGTGGCAGACGGTCAAGGTGCTGACAGGTTTGGCTGTCTGGCCAGGGTAACTCTGCTCCATGTTGTGCCTGGCTGTTGCATGCACATCTTCCAGAAGGGAGAATGCCAGAAGGGGGAAGGACAAAGAGAGCCAAGCAGTGTGGGAGATATCTTTTGTAAGGCCTTCCCACTGCCAACAAGAGAGAAGGCCTTATGGTCTAATCATCTGTTCAAGACCACACTGCTTGTTGCATTACATTGGCCACTAAGTTTCAACACCTGAATTTTATAGGGGACATATTGAAACTATAGCAATAACTTCAATGTCTACTTTGGGGCAAAGGGAAAGGAAAAATAAATTTCCTCTCTCGTTACTCTCCAACTTTGCATTCCTTATCAGCACCTTTGCCAGTACAGGGGTGTAAGGCAGTTTGGTGCTTGTTTCTCCTCTATCCAAATTGATAGTCATGTCTGTTAGAGTTTTCTTAGCTGCTGTTTCTTTGGCAGAAAATGGTTTTGTTGCTA
Organism: Graphiurus murinus; assembly: GCA_004027655.1. Classification (NCBI taxonomy): domain Eukaryota; kingdom Metazoa; phylum Chordata; class Mammalia; order Rodentia; family Gliridae; genus Graphiurus; species Graphiurus murinus. The sequence goes on along the minus strand of PVLC010001601.1, from coordinate 127,803 downwards.
CTGAGGTCAAAAGAAATGCACAGTGAGAGAAAAATGAATGAATTTCATTCTTACTCGGCTAAAGGGCAAAGCTTATGACTATTGTTTAGAATTGTGCTGTATGGGACGTGCAGAGCAATCTGTTTTCTGCAAAAGCTTCATTCTCCACTGATGAGCCACATGGTGACAGACCCCAATAAAAGTAAGGGGCTAAACTGGGACTCATAGCTTTACCTCAATACCCACTGTGTTCCCCACTAGGTATCCCTATGAGTTGATGGAGAATATAAATATTTTGATAGTTAAAACATATTTTTACCCCGATGAATCCATTCACCCCAAATTCAGTGTGAAACACTGTACTATATGTGGGGAAAAAGTCCCACAAACCAAGGAAAGAAAATGAGCTTTATAATAAAAATACTACTTTCGAGGCCAGAATAGTCACATTAATTATGCAACCAGTGCCACTTTGCTTAAATTACCACAGCCTCTGCATTTGAAAAGCCTTATTAAATAGTTATGTCCCTGTATATTTAAAGAAAGGGAGCTTTATTCATTTGATTAAACTATTTTTATTGTGTAGGATTGCAGTATAATAATCTTATGCCTTTCATGTCTTCTCCAACCCTCTTGCTCCTTCTTCCCCTCCCCAGCAAGATACATAGGATGAAAACCAATATTATTTCAGCCACATGATCCTACCAAGGCAAAGTAAACACATGAAATTTCAAGATGGTTTAAAAAAATAGTGGAGAAGAGAATCAGTATAAAATTACCAACTGCTCCCTGGCAAAAGTTCCTCATAAGCACTTCAGCCTTCCTGTGTTTGTTTAAAGCAATTGTGAATACCATTCAAATCCTTTCCCCTTGCAGAATGAATTAATTTCAGCTGACAAAGTAAAAGCCCCACTCATCTCTAGTTCTCATCAAGTAAGCAAGTTAACCCTTCCAGAGGGAGAAACAAGCTACAGTATATTCTCCCTTGACACCTTGAAGAAAAATAATTAGCCTTAGAATGATTCCTTTTCCTGAAAGAAGTACCTTTATGTCTCTGTAATTGCCCTAATGCACAATTACTTGTATTAAAAGCAAAGAATGTTATAGCCATATGCAAACCTGAACTAACATTTGGCTTTCATGGACCACTTTTTTGGGGGGCAAAGGGGGAGAATGTTTTGAAGTTTAGTTATTGTGATCTCACCAGTTGCTATGATGAGTTTCTCAAGATATGAATGTGAGACATTCTATGAACTTTCAAGCAGAAGGGAACTAATTAAAATAGATTGTATGATGGCAGCTCCTCCTGGGACTTCCTTGGTGTAATTTACCAAAAGAAAATTATGTTAAAATTTGATGACTCCTACAAAAAGGCTGAGTGTCATGGCTTAGACATAGAATGTTCCCTGAAAAAGCTCATATATTGAAAATGCAAAAATGTTCAGAGGTGAAATAATTGAAACTCGAGGTTTCTAATCTCATGGGTGGATTTGGTGGATGAATCTGTTGATGAATCGATGGATTTCTTGGGTAGTAAGGTAGGCAGGTAGGGTGTGTCTGGAAGAGATGGGTCACTAGGGGTGTGGCCTTGGAAGCTATATATATATATACGTCCCTTGGTCTCTTCTCTCCTTTTTTCTCTCTCTCTTTCCCAGTGCCAAGCTCTGAGTTTTATAGAGGTAACCAGCCTAACATGGACTACAACTTCTGAAACCTCCAGAACTGTGAGCAAATAAATCTTCCTTCTTCTCAGTTGTGGTCATCAGGTATTTTGGGCCAGAAGAATGAGAATACTAACTGAAAAACCAACTACACTCTTGACTATTCCATTTTAATGTATATTAACAGGAAGTTAATGAAAGTCAATGCAATGTGAACTATCCTATTGATAATTTGAGTAATCACAGGTTCATGTCAAAAATAATATTAGCCTTAGGGAGAAATATCAAGGCATTGTGTGGGAGGCGGTGAGTTCTGGCCATTTTCCTTTGTTATTAAAGAAATGCCCCAAGTTAATTCAACTTCTTTTTGATAAGTTACTCATGAGACGAAGGAGTAATTTCCTTTTTAGGAAAGAAAATCACAAATTAATAACTTTTAGCTTGATGTTCTATTAGAAACTCATGAAGATTTAGACAGTATCGACATTGCAGCACAAAACAATAATTAATATGTAGTGATGAAATACATTAATCATTTTTTCAGCAGACTGTCTTTTCAAGATGTTCTGAACATTTAAAATGGTAATTTTCAAATCAATTTTAATTTCTCATTTTGGGGATATATATATATTTATATATATAAATGCATACTCTCTCAACATAGGATGAGGGCTCAATCTACCAGTGGCTTCAGTTATGGTAGGAATTGGGGATTGGTTTAGAAGGAAAACTGTGTGATAGAAAGTTAACAAACAAGTTAACAAATAAGGCTAATATAGACTCTTTTTTAGGTAAAAATTATCCAAAAAAACTTATTATGAAGCTGTGTGTTTTGAGTTAGACGATTCATTTCCAAGTCTTTTTCCTCCTAATTTAAATTGAAATGTTACCACAAACATGTAAATACTCTTCACTAAGATTTAACAATTGGCAATCATTGGTCACATCTGATTATTCTTTCTGTCTCTTTTTTCTCTATATATGTGGCTAGATATACATTTACATGCATATGTGCATGAATGTGAATCATTTCCTTATTGAAATATACAGATAGTTGCCTATGGGAGCAAAATATTATTATTGTGTGTAAGAATATTTAAAATATATCATGTAAAATAGATTTTCAATATAGTAGATTTAATGTTTAATTGTCCATAATTATATTTTCACAATGTTGATAATTTCAAATATTCCCAATTATCTGTTCTAATTTTCTTTAGATTCATTAATCAATACTTGCACATTGCCTTTCGTAATATGCTTCTTCACTCATTTTAATCTAGAATATCACCTTGCCTTTTTGTTGAATCATTCTGACTGTAGACCAACTCTTTTTTGGGGGGGGGTTGGGGCAGGTGGTTTCTGATGCAAACCTTATGATTAGATTTAACCTTTCTGCAAAGATCCTTCACAGGTGGTATGCACTTCTTACTACATCATATAGGAAGACACACAATGTCATTTTTCATACTAATGGTAATGTTAATTTAATGTTCTTGGCTAACGTGGAAACCACAGGATCTCATCAGGGTAAAGGCATATTTTCCCTTTTATAATTGGTAAGCAGTCTCTGAGTGAGTTTTTTGAGTCTGTACGAATTATTCTGCTGCCTCAGATATCTTTCAGAAAACGATTATCATCCACTGATAATTCTTGTTTGAATCAAATATTTCGGGATGCAACCTAATGACTTAGAAATTGGATCATCTCTTATGCATTTACAAGCTGTCCTTCTTCTGTCTACTACCATGTCTTAGTAGCCAGTGATTGAAAGACGTGTCATCATGAGAACAATAGGAATAATAATTTGTTCCCATGACAAGATAAAATGGGCAACAGAAGACTACAAGGAAATTTGGGGAACATTTTGCAGAACATTTCATACATTGTACTCTTTCCAAGGAGAATTATGAATTCAATAAATGAACTGAGTGGCTACTGTGTTCGTCGTGGACTTACCACTGGCTATGATAAAGGAAACACACCGCTGTTCTCCAGATGCTGAGTTGTGTACACACGAGGAGAGAGTGCAGACAATGAACTGACTTAATACAAACTTGAGAGCACATCATTCCACCAATGGGAATTAGGAAGAACTCCACAGAATAGAAACATTTGAACTAGATCTTGATGAATAAGTATGAATTCTCACAGTATGGAAGAGAAAGCAAGAAAAACAAATATTTGGGGGACTGAAATGAATGGGATGAGGAGAAATGGAAGGTTAATATCTATCCAGAAAACCATGAAAAATTTTATGTGTGCAAAGGGCAAGTTATATGGCAGGATCTATAATATATAAAGCTGGAAAGGTAATGCAACGATGACTGTAGTATTTGTTTAATGTGTACTGGCAGTTTTATGTAGCAGTCACTTCTCTGTGTAGTTCATATGAATTAAGTAGATTGGTCCTCATAAATCCCCTATGAGGTAGATGACATTATTACCCTTATTTCACAGATGAGCACAAGAGATTAAGTAAGTCATCCAAGGACCCTAAACTGGTCAGTGGTAGAACTGAGGTTTTAACCCAGGAACCTTGGAATAGCATCCTCATGCTTGTATACACCAGACTGTGCTGCTTCTCTTAAAAAAATCACATCTTCTTGACCATTTGTCATTCATCAGGCACTGTGCCAAGAGCTTGCTGTGTAGTATTTTAATAAATCCTCTCAGTAAGGACACAAAATAGTTGCTATTATCAAATGTTTACAAATGAGGAAATTGGGACAGAAAGTTTAAGCAATCTGTCCAACTTAAAAAAACTAATAAATAGAAAAGCTGTCTCTTAAACACAGCTTATACTTGTCTCTTAACACCAGCATTCCAGTGCATGGGGTAGGGAGACATTTGAGTAATAAAAAATTCTTCTAATGCAATGCAGAATCTAATTCCTTCAGATTCAATCCTTAGGTACAGAGTAAGGGACATTAGATACCTTGTTAAGAGGAAGGAAATTTTTGCAAAATCTATCATTAGCAATATAGTAGAAATCGAACTGTGTGAACCTTAATTTATTTACTTTAGGGCTTAAGTAGAGAACGATGCAATGAGAAAGAAGCCCCCAAAGAATTAGCATTAAGGTAAACATATAAATGGAATGATAGAACAAGAGAAACATTTTGAGTAAATACCTTCTATTCTACCTAAGATCTGAGATATACTTTTATTGGATGCTCCTTGAGTTAAGGAATGCTGTTAATAGTGTCTTATTTGCCAATCTGAGACTTTTTGATCCTGAGCTAGAGAAAGGTAGCTTTGTGTGTTCCTAGGTTAGATTAATCTGGAAAAAAATTCTCTTGTACCAGATATGTGAACTAGACAGATCCTACAAACCCTTTTGGCCAAGATTCTTATTCTCCAAATGAGCAAAACCAGAAAAGTTTCTCATCTCAAAGGAGATTATATTAACTGAGCTTATCTCCAGGTATCCATTACCCATGACGCATGGAAAATTTATTTTCTATTCTTTGTGAAATTACAGCATCCAAAAATGTGAGTGGATTTCTTTAACAGATGTCCATTTCATCAGAAATATTGGAATGTATTAGTCATTTCCACTATGAGAGCATAGAAGAAAAATTATTCACATTTTCAGGAATAGTTTTAAATTTGATTTCTAGTTTGACTGACGACATTTATTTTGTTTTAGAAGGAGTAAGACAAGAAAGCACGTTTGAGTTGCTAGGTGGCTGAGCAGAAGTAAAAGTTTCAGTGCCATTAATTGGACAATGCAGTCTCCCTTGCTGGTAAATGCTACTGTCGCTACACACTAACATTCAAATTAATCTGTTCCTATTTCTGGATTCTACGTATCTGTCAACCACTCTTCATATTTATGCAAAGATCACAATTAATAACTGACTTACTATAAGATGCTTAAGCTGCTCAGCCCATCCCCCACATCCATTTCCCTTCTTGATCAAAGTGTTCTTGCCTCTTTAATACATATTTTATTTTCCAAATAAATCTTAGACTCAATCATCAGAGCTTTTAGAATATGTTGTTATCTTATTGGAATTATGATTCTAAAATAAAGTAGATTGTCCTATGAAGGAATATAATATAGTTTTTTTTTAAATTTGTCTCCCAGTAGCATTTTAAATAATTTTATTATCTAGATCTTTTTAAAATTTCCTGATGTTGTTATTCTTAAGTGTTTTTATTATTGTTTTACTGCTGCAAGAAGCAGATAAAATTTTTGTTTTTTATAATTTGTTGTTGCAGATTTGGGAATATAATCATATCATAAATAACATGCATTTTAAGTTGAAAGTATTGAGGAAAGAATAAAACCAATTAAACACTAAACAAGTTAAAATGTATGCTTATTAGGAAGATCTTACTTGAATGCTTTATTCAATACTTATTTTCCCATTTCATCTTTCAATTTATTTAGTTTTTTATTCACATGGAATTACAATTTCACTTTTTACTATACAGTTTTGTGAATTTTAAGCAATGTGTAAAATATGTAACTACCTCCATAATTGAGATACAAGCCTTTTGTGACTATAAATTCCTCCTGTTGCCCCTTGAAGTCACCTCTGAACCTCTGGGAACCATTGTTGATGTGTTCTCTAGCACAACAGCATTTTTTTCCATAGTATTTTATCAACTCAATAACAGTGAACCTAGCTACTCTCACTGAGAGTAAAGCATGTGAGACTCGCCCATGCTATTTTGGGTATTAATAACTTGTTCCTTTTTCTTGCTCAGGTGCAACCCTTCCCATGAATGGGCCCAAGAGTTTATGTAGGCACCCAATAATTAAAGTCCATTCTAGTTGTTTTCAATTTTGAGAAATTATAAATAAAGCTGCTATAAACAATTGTGTATAGGTTTTTGCTTGTAAGTTTTCACTTATCTTAGGTAAATACTTAGGCATGAGATTGATGTCTTGTACAGTAAATGTATATTCAACCTAATAGGAAACTACCAAACTGTTATTTAAAATGGCTAACTCGGTTTGCATGTCCACCAATAATGAATTGGAATTGCAGCTTTTCTTTTTCTTTGGTTTTCAGCAGTTTAATCATAACATGTGTCTGGTTAAGATTCACTTTAACCTTATCCTTAAATTTGTAACTGCATATCTCTCATCAAATTGAGGAAACTTTTAACCATTTCTTTCTTCCAGTTTTTCCAACAATCTTTCTCTTCTTTTGTTGAGAATGTGCTGATGTGAAACTTAGACTCTTGTGTGTTATTCCAGACTGTTCATTTTTTCCAGCCTTTTGTCTTACTGTTCTTCACACTGGATAATTACGGTTGATCTGTAGTTTTGTTCAAAGACTGTTCCCCCTGTAGTCTCCATTTACTATTGAGTCTATACAGTGATCATTTCAAATGCTGTGTTTTCCAGTTGTAGATGTTTCATTTAGATATTTTTAAATACATTTTATTTCTACATTAAGAACTCTGTCTTTCCATTTATTTCAGAAGTTTACCATTAGGTCACATGACATTACTATAATAGTTGTTTTAAAGTCTCTTTATCTGAAAATCCCAATATCTCTGATTCATCTTGGAATTGGCATCATTCAATTATCATTTTAATTGAGAGTTGACAGATATTTCTGTATTTTTTTTGTGTGTGTGTGTGGTATTGGGGATGGAACTCAGAAGCATTCTACCTCTGAGCTGTAACCCCCAGCCCTATTTTTTAATTCTTTATTTTGAAACAGGGTCTCACTAAGTTACAGAGTGCCTCACTAGGTAGCTGAGGCTCGCTGCCAACCTGGATCCTCTGGTCTCAGCTTCCCAAATGCTGGGACTTCTATATTTTTATAACTGGGTAATTTCAGATTGTATACAGAACTTTTTAAATGTTATATTGCTAGACTTTGAGTCCTGTTAATTTTTTTTGAATGTATCATTTTTCTGTTTTTTTTGTTTTTTTGTTTTAGGATGCAGTCAACCCAGTTAGATTCAGACCATATGTTTGTCCTGTCTACTATGGTTGGTAGTTCTAATGTCGGTTCAGTTATGAAGGTCTCAAAGTCAGTGATATGTTGATTTAATCTCTTGCAAACTGTGCCACTCAGGAGTTTGTCTGGGCCCTGGATGTTGGCTTATATTATAGTTTAATTTGCAAAGCCTTTGCTATGCTAGTATGAGTCTCTACCACATATATAAAGCTCAGGAATGAGCCCAAGACTTGTGCTTTTTCATAAATAGAAATAGGAATCTACCTCTCTGGACCTCTCTCTCTCTCTGGGAATCCTTTCTTTTTTGTAGTATTGAGGATTGAATTCAGGGATATTCCACCTCCAAACTACAATTTCAACCCTTCTTATTTATTTGGAAACAGGGTCTTGCTAAGTTGCTAGGGGACTAGCTAAATTGCTGAGGCTGGCTTTGAACCTGCAATCCTCTTGCCTCAGTCTCTCAAGTACTGTGATTACAGCCACGCACCATCAAACCCATCTTGGAAAACATTTTTTTTACCTTTTTAAAAATACTTTTATTGGCCAGGCGTGGTGGCGCACGCTTGTAATCCCAGCATTTGGGAGGCTGAGACCAGAGGATCCGGGTTCGCGGCCAGCCTCAGCTACCTAGTGAGGCACTCCGCAACTTAGTGAGACTCCGTTTCAAAATAAAGAATAAAAAATAGGGCTGGGGGTGTAGCTCGGAGGTAGAATGCCCCTGAGTTCAATCCCCAGTACCGCAAAAAAAAAAAAAAAAAAAAAAAAAAAAAAAAAAAAACCTTTTATTGGTGCAATGTAATTATACACCATAGTGAGACTCAAACATGCACGTACACCTCCCTTAGTGAATCTCCCTCTGTATACCATCCCACTCTCCCTCTCCTTCTGTCTCCATAAACGTTAGTGGGGTTAGTAGTGGAACCTTCTTGTATGGACACAGTAATCTTATTTAAACTGTTCCTCAATCCTCCTTTTCCCCCTCCCCATCTCCTTCCCTAAATCCCCTTCCTCTATTCTACTGATCTACTTCCTCATTTATCTAAAGTCCCTTTTGCTTCTTTATTTTCATTCTAGAGAAAACATATGATCCTTGACTTTCTGAGACTGTCTGGTCTCACTTAACATAATATTCTCCTCTTTCATCCATTTTGCTGAAAATGGCATAATTTTGCTCTTTGTCGCTGAGTAAATTCCATTCTGTGTATACACCACATTTTTATTATCTACTCATCTGTTGATGGACACTTAGATTGCTTCCATAATTTTCCTATTTTGAATTGTGCTGCTATAAACATGGATATACATATATTGCTATAGTATTCTTACTTTAATTCTTTTAGAAAGATACCGAGGAGTGGTATAGCTTGGTCATATGGTGGTTCCATTTCTAGTCTTATGGAACCTCCATACTGATCATTATGGTGGTTCTACTAACTTCTAAACTCTAAAAATCTTATCACACACTTTGGCTCCTATCCCATGCTGTTTATCTTACCCTCTGATCAGAAAAATAGCAGTTATTTTAGTTTTAGTCACCCAAGCTTCTGCTGTGTAATTCCCTAGGATGAAAAATCATTATTAGAGCAAAATAATGATTAAAAGAGGAACAGAATATAATGAGGTCCCCCCCCCGTACTCTGTTAGGAATACATTGAGCCCCTTTCCAGTTCATCTCTCCAGAAACAGAGTTTCTCTCAAGATGGTCTTGGATTAGGTTGGCCTGAGAACAAGGGTAGGAGAGAAGAATGAGAAGGAAGAAAAAATTTAGATGTAGAATTCTTCTCCTACACCCCATAGCTCAAGGGGACCCCTTATTTCTGGTCCTCTGTCCAGAAAGATTGGTTTTCTCATGGAATTTTTGCTGCCTGCAACCAGTTCTTTGCTTTATAAGTTGGAAGATAAGATAGAATAAAGTAATGGAAAAATCACTCTCAATAAAATGTTATTCATGATTTTACTCTCCTCCCAATCTATTCTTCATTGCTTTTTTGTTTAAATTTAGTTTTCGGGTGTTTTTGTTTTGTCCTGAGTTTTTATTGTCAGAGAAAGAGAGAGACTATAGTGAAATTGCTCCATCTTTGCCAGCACTAAAGCCTCAACTCATTTTTAAAAAGTCATGATAAATTCCTCATATTCAACAATAATGTATGTTTAAAACTAATGAACAGAGTAAAGTTCAAATTCCTTTCCCCAAGAAATGATAGGTAAGCGAGTATTGGGTATGTTGCTTAGCTTGATTTAATCATTTAACATTGTATACATATAAAAATCACATTGTGTTCCATAAATGTATATGATTATGACTTATCTATCAAAAACCATGTTAAGAATAAAAGTTTAGGAGTATAAAAATAATAATTTTAGGAAGTCATGGCACATTCCAGTAGAATTCAAGAACACACAATAATGTCTAGAAATTAAAAAACAGATTCAATTTTCCATTCTAATATCATGTACAAAACACTGAGATATAAATCACTTATTACTCAAAGCATTGAGAGAATCTAAAACTTCTGTATCTTTCTTAGGGAATAAAGGTATTCAGTCCCTAATTACTTATACCTTCTACATTTGCATTAAGGGGTAATGGTTATTTGTTTGCATGAAAATACAAGTTCTGCTTTTAAAGTTCAGAGCAGAATGCAACTTTGCCTCTCATGTGTCTGCTATTTAATGTTCATGGCTTTCTCCTTAGCCAACAATTTAGAATAAATATCTGTACTAAAAGCTCTTCTCAGAATATTCAATTATTAACGGATAATCTAGATTTTCTCAGAGGTTCATTTTAGTATTAGATATTTAAGAGTCAGTCTAATGGCCATATTAGCTATGCATTCTCTTACATCCTAAAACTCCATTAATGAATTAAAGTAGAAGTCAAAGTGTACCTGAACAGTCATCTTAGCTGAGGCAAAAATGCTTTTACTTTACATAAAGATGTTTGGTACATACATTATTTGCCAAGCAGTATTAATGTCTTTTTAAAACCAAAGTTCAGAACATCAGCCATTATATTACACAGTGTCTCCTTGTGATCATCGCCAGCTTTTTTCCAAGATTAGTTTCTTGGGAAAAAAGTATGCCTCAATAAATGCAGTAAACTTCCATGTTTTTTGATTCAATAAAGAATAAAGTGGAAACCAATGTGTTTCCAAAAGAATGATAAACAAATTCAGTGCCCAACTGCAATCATCTCCTTAGGTCAGACACATGGTTACATCTACATTTGTACCTTTTACTTGGACCTCTACTCCATGTTTTTGAAATCAACTTTATTCAGAAATAATTAACATATAACAAATGCATCTATTTTGATGTGAATTTTGATATTGTCTGACAAATATATAAACTGTGTGATCACAATCAAAGTAGAGAGAATTGTCATTACCTCCAAAGTTTGCTTTGCACAATTTTACTTTTAATTTTCCCAATACAGAGCAAACATCGATCTTTTCCCTGTAATTTATTTTTCCCCATTCTTGAATATCACATACACAGGCATATATAGTATCTTTCTTTGTATCTGGCTTCTTTTGCTTAGTAATTTTTATATATTATTAATATGTAATTGTATATTACATATATAATATATTACATATATATTATATATTATTTTAACCATATTGCTTTCACTTTTTAAAAATTAAATATCTGTGACTCTCCTTGAATGTGTTTCCCTGTATGTAACATGACATTGTTTCATGGGCTGATATTTTGTTGTCATTGATTTTTCTTTATTATTGGCTTATAGAAATTGATATGATATGCCCTAGTGTGGTGTTCTTTATCTTAATTTGGGTTCATGGATTTTTTTGTATATAATAGTATTTCTTTTATTCCTTGAAATTTTTGGCTGTTTATTTAAACGGTTTTCCTGACTCTATGCCATTGGAACTCCAATTTTCTGTAGGTTTTTGTCCCGTGAATCACTACTAAGACTCTTTAAAACTTTGCTTAGATCTTTTTAGTTCTTTGTGCCTCAGGTTGGCTAGCTCACTACCTGTTTGAAAGATCACTGATCTTTTCTTGTACCACCTCTAAGCTGCTATTAATTCCATCCAGTGAAATTGTTGTTTCAAATACTGTAACTGTCTCCTTTAGAAATTTCATTTGTTCCCCTCATCTTATTTAAAAAAAATCCTCATCACTCATTATATCCATGTTTCTTCAAATTTGCAGTAGTCTGCCTTGTCTTGTTTGGTTGTTATTATCCCTTTAACTTCAGGGAGTGCTTCAATTGATAATTTTTACTTCTAGTTGTGAATGACAGTTTTTGTTCCTTGACATACCCAGCAATTTTTATTCATTTCCAAACCTTGTATATGTTAAATTGCTGAATCTCTAGATTTTGTTTCATTCCTTTAAAGAATGTTAAATTTGTTTTGGTTCAGTTAAACTGCTTCAAACTAATTTTGATTGTTTTAAAACTTCAGCTCTGATATGATAGAGGTAAATAATCATTTTTTTCTAAGGATAGTATGTAACAAAGGTATTACATTTCTTGGACCTCTACTAAATAATCTTAGTGCCTAATAAAGTCGTTCTACTCTAACTGGTCAGAACTTTACATCATAAAATCTGAAATCAGTTCCTCTTACATAACCTTATAGTTTTGTCTGATTTTATGGATTTTTATTTTAATTAATATTCAGCAGCTATCTGGAAGAGATTCCTATGCAGATTCCTGAAGTGCTACATAGATTATTTTGTGACTCCTTTCCCTCTATTACTTTGCAGAAAAATCTCAGCCTGAAGTCTCCACTCCAGCACACACACAAATTTTCTCAGCCAGAAGTTATGTTTTCTTTTATTCCCCTCTTTGTCCTGTAACCATACTTAAGATTATTATAAGGCTCTTGTACTTTGTTACTCTTTTCTTGAGTTTCACAATCTTCTTATATTTTGTTCAGCTTTCTGTTCATTTATCGGCAGATGGCAAGTCAACTTCCAGTCATTCTGTTGTGACAAAAGTGGAAATCAGCACTATGGTTTGTTTTTTTTCTTTGTTTGTTTTACTTTCTTTAGTTATACTAAAGAATATAGTATAACTTTGTTTAGCTATGTTATGTTTAATAAATAATATGTTATTCCTCTTGGAATATGAGTAAATGTATTCTAAAAAATCATCTATACATTCTGGGGAAATGGAAAAAAACATATATTTGACCCAGATAACACAATTTTTGTTTGTTCAGTTGTTGTTATTGTTTTTAACAGCACTACAAACTGAACCCAGGGGCATTCTACCACAGAAATACATCCGTGGGCCCTTGTTTAGTTTTTATTTTGTGACTAGTTCTCACTAAATTGCCCATACTGGCCTCCAATTTGATATTCTCCTGCCTCAACCTCCCAAGTTGCTGTGATTACAGGCATATGTCACTGTTCCTGGCTGAGAACATAATTTTATTTGAATTGCTAATGTACTTTTCAATTATTTCTAGACTTTCAGAAATTATTTGGTAACTACTTGTGTTTTAATTCCTTGAAGAACTCAACAGGAAACTTGAATTAAATGGAGATTTAAGCTTGAATAAAAGACTATTTCTGCTTATTTTTTTCCGATGAGAAAATATTAAAGGTCCCTTCCACACAAACTTTGGAGTCTGCATGATGAGTTTTGTAGAATGAAATACACATTCAATGCTTTACATTCACCTAAGAAAATAGGAGTTTCTAATGTTATGATTCTTTTATTTTAAAGTGTCCAACAAAATTTGAAATTTCTTTGTGATTTCATTGCCAAAGAAATGGTAAAACATTATTAATAAACTTAATAAGAAAAAACATCTTTTAAAATAAGAGCCACAAGTAATATTTCAATGACATGTTAGTCTAAGATAATTACAGAGTTTACTTTTGTAAAATAATTTCATTGTCTATACCTAAGTATTCATAGACTCTCTCATATTTCGGAATAAGGCGGATGTGGCCTAAAAGCTGGACTAAGAAGGCTGTGAGGGGTAAAATTCTGGAAGTAGACATTCCTGTTAAATGAAACATTAGAAACATTAAGATAATTTCTATAAACGCACAGTCTTAAGCTATATGGTTGAAAAGGTGCCTCAAATAGGCACACATTTTTTTCCAATGCCTTTAGTGATCACATTATTTCACGAACACACTAACATCATATTATTTCATCCCTTGATCCACCTATTCCCCACACATACATAGTCTTCCACAGGTAATATGTAGCTAACTCCCCTTAGTCTGACAGCAAATTTGGTTCATCAGAGTTAAGGAGGAAGTAGGTTTGGTGATGTCTTATATTCAGATCCTACAAGAAGTTTCATGTTCACAGACATTTTACCTAAACTTTCAGTTGCTTGTTCAGACCTTTTCCTAACTGTCCATTCTTGATAAAAATCTAGGATTCAGGCAATGTTTACATAATTAACCTCTTTTTGTCATTCAGAAATAAATTTGACTGGATCAGAAAGACCTTTTTCAAACTGCCAAATTAAAAGTCATGTTCTGTCACTTTTCTTATGTAAATTTCTACGTAGAAATTTTCATCTAATATATTTACTTGTTTGCTTATTTTAATTGCCCACTTATAAAAAAAATGAATGTGAAATACTGGAAGGCAGAGTTTTGATCTCTTACTTCTTATATATCCCTGACATCCAGTCCCTGAAGAAGAGAACTATTTGTTAAATTATGAAACCGATAAAAGGCTTTCTTCAGGGTGATAATGGAAGAGTAATTTTCATACCTTAGTCAATGTGTAAAGAGGACCTGAACAATGAAAGTCAGTGCTATTTTCCTCTTATACAATCACTATTATATTTCTCTTATATTTTATATAATCACTATTATATTTCTATTGTATTTTCAGTAGTCATTTTATGATTGCACATAAAATTGATCATAACAATCAGTTACAGTTGCTCTCATAAGTTATTATGACATATATCTTTATAGTTGGGGCCAATTAGAATGATTGGGTACAGAAGACAGAAGTCTCTCTGGGCCTTAGAAACAAGTCCTTCTGGGCAATCAGAAAACAATGTCCAGCTGATGTGTGTTTAGAAAATGAGTTTTAGTACTATCAAAAATCGCTCTTACAGTGTTCTGACACAAAGTGATGGGGCTCAAATGTAAGATGCTGAGAGCATTAATTGAATGGCATTGATGTGTTCCAAGAGGCAGGAAGTATAGAAACATCAAGAAGTCTCCTGTAGTTCACTTGGGACTCTGAAGACAGGGACAAGACAAGGTTCTAAAGGACAATTAAAGACTATGATAGCATGCACCAATAAATTAAAAAGAAATAAAAATATAATAATATCCTTAAAAAAAGAATATGATAGAATCTCACTTCTCAGAGCTGAGCCAACTATTTCCCATTAAATTTCAATGCCAAACCCACAGATGTTAAGCTAGAAATAGCATGTGATCTTCTAGAAATGTGGGACCTACAATCAATTGATGTAACTGTGGAGTCTCCATCATGAGCTCTTAAGAAGAAAATACACATTGAGTACTTTGCATTCACCTAAAAAGACATGGGCATTCTGGTGTTATGATTCTTTAATTTTAAGCTGTCCAACTAATTTTGCAATTTACTTGTGATTTTATTTCCACATTATCCGTTACCAATTGGCTATTTTGCAACCATTACTTTAGTGTTACAAACTTCAAGTTCCTCCTTCCTAAAATAGAATGACATCAACTTCATTAGGTTATTGGGTACATTAAGGATGATCTATGTTAAGAACTTAGCCCACTTATATTGCTTGGTGACACCTATGTGAACTGTTGCTTAGTGAGACCCCTGGCAACTTAGTGAGACCCTATTAGAAAAATTTAAGAAATAAAAATAAAAGTTCTGCGGTGTAGCTCACAGGCAGAATGCCCCCGAGTCCAGTACCCAGTACCAAAAAAAAGTTGTTTCTTTAAGCAGCATGGCAGCAGGGAAGTTATGAAAATAGAATTTCCTATTGTGACCCAAGAAAGCTTCGAGCATCACAATTTTTCATTTCAAGCAATAAAAAGGAGAAGATAATTGATTTTCAATAATTCTAGACGTTAAGGGAGCATAAAGAATAATAATTAAGAAAATGACCTGAATACTTCTTGAAAATGTCATAATAATCATATTTCTTGATGACATGATCAAAAGTGAATTTAACCATTTCAAAAAAATCATAAAGCACAATTAAAGGAAATGACATAAACATGTAAAGGAATAAAATAGCACTCCCTCTTTGGCTTTCATTATGCTTCATGGTATGAATTAAAGATCTTGTGTGTGTGTGTGTGTGTGTGTGTGTGGTTTGTGAGTGTGTGTGTATGTGGTTTGTGTATGTGTGTGTGTGTGTGTGTGTGTGTGTGTGTGTGTGTTACTAGGGATTGAACCTAGGGACATTTTACCTCTGATCTATACCCCCAGCCCTATTTCCTATTTTATTCTTTATTTTGAAATAGGGTCTCACTAAGTGGCCTCCCTAAGTTGCTGAGGTTGAATCTGTGATCCTCCTGTATCAGTCTCCCAACTGCTGAGATTATATGAATGTGCCAACCCTCCCAGCTAAAGATTCTTGATATCAAAGTTTAGGGAAAAGCTATAGTGTGTGTACAAAAGGTGACTTAAACCTATGTTCATGTATGTTCCTATCACCCTGAACTACATTAGGATGCGAGACTACAATATACCAATAAATGTATATACAAAAAAGATATGTTATCATCATTAAAAAATAATACCTATGCATTCAAATTGCATTTATTGAAGTTTCTCAGTAGCAAATGATTGTCTCAGTTACTACAGCAACTCAGAAGCAGTCTATGGGAGTCCCTTGAAGGACATGTCAAAGATGACCTCTTTAGAATACATTTGAGAAGCTTGAATCCCCTTGGCCTTGAAAACCTCCACAATAAACTTCAATTGAAAAAGGGAGGGCACGGCTAGAGACCTGAAGTCTTCTTCACTGGGGCGGGGTGGGGGGAGCATTTGCAATATCTCTTCAAGTGGGTGTTTTGGCAGCCATTGATAGAAACACGAATTTTCAATTCATTCGGCAGAGAGAAATGAGATATTTTGACTGAGATATATTATCCTGTCCCACTTTGTAGCAAAAAGGCAGTAAAGTGTTTCTGCAGGGTCAAGTAACAGAGAAGTCATCAGCTAGTGGCAGGAAAGGCATTCATGCGGCAACACGACAGAGTGGACAGAATGTGAATTAGACTGAAGTCAAGGATTACAAAGAAAAAAAAAAAAAAAAAAGCAACAGTCCACAAAATGGAAGGCTCAGGGCCCTGTGCTTATGGTCCATGCTACAAAAGAAGATATTACTGACAATGATAGTTTCACTACCAGCCAGAGAAAATGTAGAGGTAAAAAGGCCACATGCTGAAGGAGGGCGCTAGACCTTAGTTTGCTTTCCTTAAGGAGGACCTGATGATTTCTAAGTGGATTTTGAAAATGAAAAGAATATCCTGTGGGATTGTCTTCAACACTTGCAAAAAAATCTATGAAATCTATGATATTGAAAGGAGAGCTCTTCCTGGAGACAAATATTGCTTGTCAATACATTCGGTATGGAGCAAGGATCAGCAGGATTTTAGCAGACAACTTGACTGTGCAGACAAGGAGCCTGCTTTGCTCACTAAAGTGAAAATCCCTTCACTGGCTTTTTAAAAAATATTATTTTCTTTCTCGTAGTTTCTCATTGATGCCTTGTTCTAGTTACCTCATGCTACAAATCACCATCGCCTGAGTGGCTTTAACAACCATTTGCAGTCATGCACCACTTAACAATGGAGACACATTCTGAGAAGTGCATCATTAGATGATTTTGCTGTTGTGCAAATGTCATAGAGTATACTTGCAAATACAGACAAGGTGTATGCCACTACTCAATGTGGCATCTTGATGCAATAAAAAAGTCATAAATACAGTGGTTGTTGACAGTCTACTACTGTCAGCCTTTTTACTGTAAACTTTTGTCAGACGACACATACCCTAAAATAACATAATGAAAAAGTATAGTATAGTAAACAGGTAACAGCCATTTATTACCCATATCAAGTATTGCATACTGTACATTATTGTATTGCTATACTTGTACATGATTGGAGGCATGGTAGATCTATTTACACCAAATCACCACATATACATGAACAATGTGCTGCATTATGACTTCATATGACTTCATGACTTTACATTGTGCTATGACTTTATGACAGCTGCAATTTTACTAGGAGATTGGAATTTCCATCATCATTATTAATTTACTGGACCACTCTTGACTAAAAACACTGTTGTGTGGCAGATGTCTATTATTTACTGTTCTAGAGTCTGGAATATCCAAGAACAAGGTGCCAGTAGACCCAGTGTCTAGCAAGGGATCTTCTTCTAGTTAGAAGAGAGCCAACATCTTTCTCAAGTCTTACATGGTAGAAAGATTGATCATCTCTCTTGTGTCTTTTCTCAGAAATGTACTAATCAAATTAATAAAAACTCTACTCTCATGACTTAATTACCCACCCAAAGCCCCAACTTTATATACTATTACATCAGTAATTAAACTTGAGCACAAGGACTTGAAGGACTTATAAGCATTCAGTCCATAGCAAACTCCAAAAATCTTTTAGGTATCACATACATGCCAAAATCCTTGTGAGAGATTCAGATTTAAAAGACATTTCTTACCATAGAACATCTAAAAAGAGATGGAAAGGAAATTAATTCATATTACTGTTCTCAAGTATATAATGCATCGATAATTGCTGGCATAATCTGTGAAGAGAAGAAAAAACTTTTTTTTTTGTGGTACTGGGGATTGAACTCAGGGACATTCTACATCCGAGCTACACCCCCGCCCTATTTTTTATTCTTTATTTTGAAACAGGGTCTCACTAAGTTGCGGAGTGCCTCACTAGGTAGCTGAGGCTGGCTGCGAACCTGGATCCTCCGGTCTCAGCCTCCCAAATACTGGTATTACAAGTGTGTGCCACCACGCCCAGCTTAGAAAAAAAAAGAAAAAACTTTAAAAGTAATATTTGCTTGTCACAAAATTAAAGTTCTGCTGATCCTATTGCTTGTACTTTATGAGATTATTTACTACTGTCCTGGACTTCTAATATGATATTAGGAAAGTTAAGAAATGTGTTAGCCATCTTCCCTTTACTGTAATAAATACCTGAAATAATCAATTTATAAAGAGAGATGGCTTGCTTTGGCTAATGATTTCAGAGGTTCCAGTTCGTGATCAGTGTGCCCACTATTGTTTTTCGGTCTTGTGATGACTATACAGAACATCAGGGGAGAATGTGGTGTAACAAAACTGTTCATATTATGGCCAGAAAGTAAACAAAAAAAGAGAGGAAGAAAGAGCGGCGAATGTTCTTCTATCCCCTTGAGGGTACATTCCCAATGACCTGACCACCTCCCACTAGACCCACCTCTTAAAGGTTTCACCGCTTCCCAATAGCATGGCACTGAGACCAAGCCACCTTGACTTTCAGGGGATATTTAAGATCAAAACTACAGTGGCAAGATAAAGACAAAGATTTTTTTTCTTTGTATTATAGACTTTCAACACAGTTTTTGATGTAGCTTGTTATTTCATTTGAATAAACTCAAATCTTTTTGAACACCCCCTTAAAAGAATACATATAATATAGCTTTTGGGTTGGTATTGGTGGCCTACATCTAATTGGTAAAAAATATTGTTAAAGTGCAAGTAGGATAAACTACTCTTTTTGTAAGTCTTAAAGAGGCATTGCCAAGGTGATTTACATAATTGAAATTCTATATTTGTAACTACAGATGTGCCACAAAATTCAGGCTAGCAGCCAGATTGTCAAAACTCTCCCCAGCTTCATGAAAAGGAAGGTTTGTACAATTTTCCCCTGATTCCTACACAAGCAAAGCTGTTTTGGGAAACAGTAAAATAGATGGAAGATCATTTATTTCAAAGCCCATGTACAGAAAGCAAAATCAATTAGAAAAGAATACAGTCAAATATAATACCTGAAGAGGAAAAAGATTTAATATTTTGTCGTATTAGCCTCTATTCCAGTCAGAGCTCTTGCAGCTGTAATCTGAAATATTGACCAAGTAATTTAGAGGAAAGAAGATTTATTTTCTTATGGTTTTGGGTTCAGTGAAGTCAGGGACTGTGGATCTCAGGACATGGTAGCTGGAGGCAGAGAGAAGAGATCACATGGGCTGTGCCCCTCACATCATAGAGGCAGGAAGCAAGAGAGGGAGGAGGAATCATTTATATAATCTCCAAGGCCAAACTCCCAAACACACCCTACTAGCCTGGGTCACCAACCCTCACGACTCAATTATATTGGCTCCAAACGTTACTCGTGAGCCCTTTAGGGGACATTTCATATCTAATATGACAGCCTCTAATATTCTCAATATTGGATGGTTTTCATGAGGTCGTCTAGATGGCTTTATTTACAAATCAATTTAGGTAATCATTAAGAAATATAGACTCTTTAGCTTATAGCAACTGAATTTTTATTTGTGGCATTGACAACTTCATTGTTGGTACATTACTGACATGATTCCACATTCAAAGTCTTCTTTAAAAGCACGCTGAGGTCTTTAATTTGCCAAGTACAATTTGATTGTAGAGTGTCCAACTCATTTATCTTTTGGGCCCATTCAGTCTTCAGTACCATGGAGAGAGAAGGAAGAAAACTTGCAAACACAGAGTTCACTGAATAGATGATGGAATCTGTCTAACAGGATTTGGGCACATTTCTACCTTTATTGTAAAATAAAAATAGACTAGTTTAACTCTTTACCATATTTAATATATGAGAAACAAAAGAACTCTAAAAATAGATCAACCTTAGCTGAGTATTATTTTTTATTTTGAAAAATTAAGTCCCTTAATAAAAAACTATGCTTTGAAAAAGATACGATGAATTGCTCCCCCAGTTTCTCATATTGTGATTTCTTTGGAAATTGTATCATTGAGGATGTAATTAATTACATTAAGATGATGTCACAGTAAAATAGAGTGGGCTCTTGGCCCAATATGATTGGTGTCCTTATGAGAAAAGAGAAGTAGAAATACAAAGATACAAAGAAATAGAGATTCACTGGCACAGGGAAGATGGCCACATGAACATAGAAATAGAGATCGAAACTGGGCTGCCACAAGCCAAGTAGTTCCTGGGGCTCCCTGAAGCTAGAAGAACCTTTGGAGGGAGCATGGCCCTCCTGACACATTGAACTTGAGCTTTCAGTTCCCAGAACTATGAGACAATACATTTTGGTTACTTTAAGTCACACAGCTTGAGACACAGGTTGTAGCAACCCCAGGAAAGGTTATATTAATATAATTTCTCAAGAAGGTCTTTCTAGAAGAACTGACACAACAGCCTAAGAACACGCAGCCCCTGGTGTTTTCTCCTGAACCATCCTCAAGCAACTGTGTGGCTGGAATCCTGACATAACCAATAAGCATTTACATATTTTTACTCTCTCTGGTTTCCTTTTGCTTTAGAGGCAATCATTCACATCTTTCTAATTTTTCTTCCATTATCTCTCTATATACTTTCTAATCTATTACTATCATAAAATTTGACTTTTACCTCTGTCAACCCCAAATCATATGGTTATCATGGCATTGAGACTTGTGAGATAGTAGGATATTAATTCCCCACCTCTACCGCTGAGTGTTTGTGTAAGGTACACTTATGGATTCATCCACAAACATTATCATTTCACTTGTGAGATTTAAAGTTCATCCTAAGGTACTTTCAAGTCAGTCTGATTTTCCATTTGGTTTGATGGGGAAAAAAGGAACTTTTATGCTCTTCTCTTAAATGCCTGCTAACCGACAGCTCAGGGTTGTATTTAATGAGCTGCTCCATTATGCCTAAACGGGAAGTCGGCATTAATCAATTCCGTGCCTCCTACCCTCCTTTGCCTGGTGAGGAGAATAAAGTCTCTCACAGTAATTGCTGTGGTTCCAGAAGATAAAACATCCCTGCTTATTGAGGACTGCATTAGTTAGTGTGAAGACTAAAATGCTGTAAACAAAGAGATTCCAAAGTACTGGGCTTAAAGGAAGCTGACATTTGTTTCTGACATTCGGCAGTGGGCAATGCATGTTGGTAGGAGAATCCAGTTCATGAGGTCACATGGGGCCCAGTCTCTTTACACAGCTTGGCTTTTCTACCTTCTCTGGCACTGTTCCCATTTGGATGTTCAAATCTCTGTTCCATACAAGGGTAAGAGAAAACAATATGGGGGAACATATGTTCAAGTTCCCAAGACTCAGAACCAGAATTAGAACTCATCACTTCTTTTCACAGTCCACTGACAAGAATTTATTTATATGGCCAAACATAGTTTCAAGTGGGATTACACAAAATAGTCATTGTCTGGGCAGCAGTTCTGATTACAACTCTTATTATAGAGGAAAGTGAGAAAAGATGTCAGCAGATGGTATCAGTCTTTTCCAAAGAGATGTTATAATACAAAAGAACATGTACTTTCAGGAGTTTCAATAACTTGACGTTACAGATAAAGCCTACAAAGTCATTTAAACAAATTCCAGTTCTGGATATTTGTTTCAGTTTTCCTGCTACCTCTTCTTGATATACCTGAGTATCATTTCAGAATTTCCCAAACAAAATTTTATATTCAACTTTTTTTTTTTTTTTGTGCGGTACTGGGGATTGAACTCAGTGGCATTCTACCTCCGAGCTACACCCCCAGCCCTATTTTTTATTCTTTATTTTGAAACCGAGTCTCACTAAGTTGCGGAGTGCCTCACTACGTAGCTGAGGCTGGCCACGAACCCGGATCCTCCGGTTTCAGCCTCCCGAATGCTGGGATTACAAGCGTGCGCCACCACGCCCGGCCTATATTCAACTTTAATATTAAATTAATTTGTATTGTAATGGCTGCTGCAAATAGTATAGCAAACAGGTTAGATGTTTCATAAAGTTGTTAAAAGAAAAAAAGCAGGAAACACAAAGTGGTGCCTGTGAATTTTCCTGGGGAATCTCTTCAAGAAGCAAGCAAAAGTATATAGGATTGCAGGAAACAGAAATTTCTGTAGTACTGTCTCCTTTCCACACACTGGTCAAGACAGAGAAAGCGTGAGGGAGAAGAGGAGGAAGAAAAAGAGACAGAAAGATAGAGACAATATCATGTAACAAAATTAATTTTAAGTAGAAAGGCAGAAGAACAACAAGGACTCTAGTTTGCCAGAGAAAAAAAATTGAAAGTTGTAGAAAAGTCTGATTCCTGGTCTTATTCTGTCCCTTGACTCAGTGAATTCCATTTTTAGATCAAGAAATTAGAACCACTCTTGGTTAGTACACGTATTCTTTTCATAGTTTTCCCACTGTCCGTGCATTTTCATTTCCTTTTAGCTCAATAAATCAGTTTACCTGTATACTGTGCAATGCGGAGCATCTGTTATTTTGAATTCACTTCACTAGTTGAACTACTTCCTAGTAAGTGTTTTATGCTTTATGCACATTTTGAAAATCAAATCAAATTTGTATCGATTCATGATTTTGCTTGCTGTTGTTTTTAATGTATTTTTGTTGTTGTTGAGAATTGTATGATATTCCTAAGGGTACTCTGGGATATCACAAAAATAAGAATGGAAATTGTTGCTGTAAAAGGATTAGAATTGCAGCTATGGTAAATGCATGTCTCTAAGGCCAGGCAGGAAAAGATAATAGTCATTATTTGCACTTGTAGATTTTTCCATTGTATTTGCAAAGATGTTATATATAGTATTTTCTGAGGCATCTTGGTATGTGAAACCACTTTCTTAAGATGAAGCCACGCAAACTTTGGCCATAACAGTGACATTGAGAGACTACAGGAAACTTAATCATCAAAGAGATTCAGTTATGTTCTTTTTTCTTTTTTTATACTTTTATTGGTGCATTGTAATTATACAACATAGTGAGTTATAGAGTAATAGTATATGCATCTAACATTATTTAAACTGTTGCCTTCCTTACATCTCTATTCTACCTCCTCCTAAACCCCCTCCATCACTCCACTGGAGTCTCTACTCCTTTATCTGAGATCTCTTTTGTTATCTAATTTCTATATTCCACATATGAGAGAAAATATTTAACTATTCACTTTCTGAGACTGGCTAATCTCACATACCAGTGGCAAGAAGTAAGATTACACTATTCCAGAAAATAAAATTAATTCTACAAGGAAAATCAAATAAACAGCAACAACAACAACAAAAAACACTGCTTTGGGAAAATTTTAACCTAAAAGTCAAGTTTATCAGTGCACCCTGTGGGAAATTCTCCAGGTAGCACTTCCTCTGCTGTCTTGAGCGCACTCTACCTGTAGGCACAGCAGGAAGTATAGGACAAACTGCTGGGGAGCCATCCTGATTAACACATGTCCCAGCAGCCTCCAGGTTAGGCAATATGGCTTCCACTTCATGTTCCATGCTTTTTGCAGACTTACAGAGAGATGAAGTTTCTTTTGTCCATTGGCAGCTTGCTTAATAACATCAATATGCTGCTAATCCTCCTTAGCAGTCTATTTTCCTAGTGGTTCACCCTGGAATCACTTTCCAAACCATGGAGGATCCCACAAAATTAATCTTTATTATTCTCTCCCACACAGATACCTGTTTTCCTTAACTCCTCAATGGCCAAGAACATCTACCATATGTAATGATTAAATATTGAGAACAGAATCCTTAAGGGCCATTATCTCCCCTGCACTGTCTCTTATAAACGAGGGAACTAACACAGAGAGATAACTTGATTCTCCCAGGGCAGTGGGGCCTAGTAGTAATGAACACAGGCTCAGAGAGGTTAGATTGTTTGAGTTAAGTCCTGGTTGAGCATTTATTAACACTTTCAATTAGCATTTGGCAAATGTCGATATAAAGATATGGAAAGTATGAAAAATAAGAAAAGAGATGGTCTTCAAACAGAAAGTAACATAAGACTAGATTTCCACAAGACAATCATAGAAAGAGAAGTGTTTTATACAGACAGAGGAAAAATACAGATCATTGGTAATAGGACACAAAACCAAACCTAAACACTACAACCGGAACTTCTGAAAAGCCCAGATCACAAGTTACATTACTTGGTTTGAATCCCAACTCCATCTTTCATTGACCAGTGATTTGGGAGAATTTGCTTAATCTTTCTGGGCTTTCCCACTCATTCTCTGAAAAACTGAAATGATAATGGTATACATTTTACAGTATTGTTATGAAAGGTCAAATATATCCTGCGTATGAAATAACCTGGTCCATATGAAGTCCAAGAATCATTAACTCTTATCATGGTTTTTTTTTTTTTTGAAAAACAATAGCAGTAGAATAAGTTGCAAGCCCCAAACTCACCCACTCTCCAGTGCTTCACCATCAGAGGTGAAGGTGCTAACACTCAAGTCCATATCTAAGGTGTGATTACTGTAATAAATAAACAACTATTCTATCAAGTGGTATGCTAACAAAATAGTTTCCCACTAGTATGGTTTGCCTCATGTACTCTGTGAGACAATACAATTTATTCCACAGCATTTCTTTTCCTTTTGACACAATGTGGAACAAGTCTTTTTGTGTGTCTTGTCAGCTTAATAAACTGAGTACCTTTAATAAGTTTATTCTTAATTAGAAGAAATAAGATTGGGGAAATTGACATCTCATTGGAATGCATAATTTATAGTTTAAATATCATGTAGGATCTGGAAATTATCATAATAAAACTTTTCTTCTTTAACAAATAAAAAATTTCAATAAGCCTTATTGATCAAAAAGTCCAAGTTTTCAGATAGAAAGGAGGAATGAAGCCGGGCATGGTGGTGCACGCTTGTAATCCCAGCATTTGGGAGGCTGAGACTGGAGGATCTGAGCTCACAGCCAGCCTCAGCTACCTAGTGAGGCACTCTGCAACTTAATGAGACCCTGTTTCAAAATAAAGAATAAAAAATAGGGCTGGGGGTATAGCTCGGAGGTAGAATGCCCCTGAGTTCAATCCCCAGTACCGAAAAAAAAAAAGAAAAAAAAGAAAGGAGGAATGAATATCTAGATTTATTGAACAGCAGGGTGCCATGGTCAATAATAATGTATAGTATAGTTTGGAACAACTAAGCGTAAGTTCAAATGTCTCACCATAAAAACAATATGTAAATAAGGAGATGAATATGTTAATTGGTTTGAATTAACTATTATGTAATCTGTGTGTCTGTATTGAAACATAACATTGTATCCCATAAATATATGCAATTATGATTTGTCAATTAACATAATACCAATAAAGTTGATATGTTAAAAATTAAAAACAACTAAATCAAGTGGCAAGAGATTGCACATAAATGCTAATACAGCCATATAAGGTGATGCCAGCTGGCCATTAAATCACTCAGTGGGATACTATTGATTGACATGAAAGATGTTCTGGAAAAATTGCTAACTGGTAAAAGTGTGCTACAAAATGTCTTGAACAGGATGTCATTCTCCTGAAAAGATCTGGCCTAGATAGAGACTAGGAAGAAATATTTAACAGCAGTTACTTTTGGATAGCAGGTGTTTCTATCAACCTTCTCCCTATTGTTACCCAAACAGACTGTATTTGCTTTTGAAATCTAGAGATTTCGGTCCATAGGGCATAATGGTGGGAAGTAGAAAGGGAGGCCAAAAGGACGGGAGGCAAGGGGTTGTCAGAGCCAGATGCTGTGGCTGGGCACGGCCAGGAGGCTGCATATTTACACATGCATACATACGTGCTGCACCCAGCCACACTTCCATGTATCCAACTCCCAGCCTAGCCATCTCCATAGCATGAGATCCAGGGGTCTTTTTATAGCCAAACTATAACAAGGAGGAGCAGGCTTTTGCACAATTTCCCTATACTCTTTTATATACTTTCAAAATTTCTCTTTGGTTTGTAGATTCATTTTTGTAATTGTTAAAAATTTCAAACTTTGAAAAATATCAATAAGTAGGCAAGAAGTAATGAACATAGAAAAACATGGAACAATGACTGTTATTTCTCAAGTACAATATCTTACTCCTTGATATTCTATTGCTTGTTCAATATTTTTGGTTCCTTACGCTCACACTAGTTTTTAAAGTATAATTTTTGAAGTTTTACTTTTATTGTGAAAATAGTTCTCAAGACAAATATTACAATTGAAACAAGGAAAGTTTGCTTTCAGAAATTCATCCTCTATACACTTTTAATTAGAACAGGCTCAGGAGAGACATAAAAATAAAATTATTGACTCATCTGAAATTAAAGATCCTCATTGAATTTTCTCAAGAAATGTAGCATTACTCTTGTTAAATAATGATTTTCCATTTTAATTACATTAAATTCTGACCTCCTAAATTCCCGCTGTCATTCTAATTAAAGAAAATTTTTTCATTTTCTGTACAGTAGGTCTATTTCAAAATAGTTTTTTAAAAAATCTACATGTAGTCTTCCAGAGGTGTTTTGCATTTTAAAGTAGGTGAAGTTATTTTTCATTAAAGATTAATAAAATACAATGCCTTATAGGTCGTATATAAGATAAGACATATATGTATACTCTTATTTCAGCCATTAATTGGAGGGGGAAAATCCACAGACACATATGTTGCTAAAAAAAAAACAAACAAGTGCAGCCAGATATTAATTTTTTAAAAATTCCTTGTGAACCGGTACAGTATCTTAGATATGTTCTTTTTTGTTTTGATTAACACATAATATAAATATGTATAATATGGGTATAATGGGATATTTTAAAGCATGTAAACATTTTCTAATGATCAAATTAGGGTAAATAGCATATCAATAACCTTAAATATTTGTTATTTCAATTGAATCAGAAATCCTTTCTTCCAGCTATTTTGAGATATAAGTACATTATCAATATCTATAGTCATCCTATTATGCAATAGAACACCAGGAGGTATCTCTTCTACCTAACTGTAGCTTAGTAGCCATTGATCCATCCATCCATCCATCCATCCATCCATCCATCCATCCATCCATCCATCCACCATCCATCCATCCCTTTCTACTATTTCAGGCCTCTAGTAACCCCTCTTCCACTTTTTTCTTCTACAGATAGTTTTCTGAATTCTGTATATGTGTGAGATCATCCAGTATTTGTCTTTCCATGCTTGGTTGGTCTCACTTGGTATTCTTAAGATTCATTCATATTGTTGCAAAATGATAGGACACCATGTTTTTTATTGCTAAGCAGTATGTCATTTTCTTTTTTTTGTTGTTTTTTTTTTTGGCGGTACTGGGGATTGAACTCAGGGGCATTCTACCTCCGAGCTACACCCCCAGCCCCATTTTTTATTCTTTATTTTGAAACCGAGTCTCACTAAGTTGCGGAGTGCCTCACTAGGTAGCTGAGGCTGGCCGCGAACCCGGATCCTCCGGTCTCAGCCTCCCGAATGCTGGGATTACAAGCGTGC